>JAPJBO010000969.1:0-82863 GCA_030068145.1 Diplonema papillatum
TCTTCAAGTCTCTTCAGCGGACACCGCCCTCCAGTGGTTGGTCCAGTCAGTCAACTGTAAAGGCCTAACCGGGCAACAAGTCAGTAGACCCCTCAAAGCTTCCTCAAAGCGCGTTACCTAGCAGACCGCTACATCGAGCATCAACGGTGTCTTCGTCGAGCATCAACTACGCAAGCCTCTTCATCGAGCATCAATCGCGTAAGTCACATCAGCGGGCATCGCCTGTGTAAGACTCTTCATCGAGCATCGACTACAACTCTTTGCATCAAGCATCGAATGGTAGGTCTCTTCACTGGAAGTCCCCTCTTCGAGCATCAACTATTGAAGGCATCAAATTGGTAAGTCCCTTCAGAGGACATCACCTGCATAGATCTTTTCAGCTTGCATTACCTGTGCAGAGGAGTCTCTCAGCAGCAGCCGTATAATCTCTTGCGGGGGTCCTTGTATGACAAGCAGAAGCCTATGACCCACAGTCTCATCGGCGTAGATGATGTTTGGAGTGCAGAGAACACGGCTATTTCGACGACTTCCATTTGATAGGGAGCAGACATCCCACGTATATCTTCCATGAAGAGGTACTCTGGGCAAGAAGAACGGAACAGGACGAGCCTTGTCCTATCTTGGACCGACATACACGAAGATGAACGTCAAAAGCTACGCGAACGACTTAATGTGCTTTGACGTGGTGGAAGGAATCCCTGTCCGGTCTCCTTCACCGAACTTCGACGGACAGTTGTAGTCTCTCGCGGCTGACTCCGTGCAAAAACACAGGACGTTGCTGAGGTAGAACTCCAGTTCAAGCGCTTTGTCCCAGTGACTTGTTTGCGTCTAACTAATAATAAGAGTACGGCTGAAGTTTCCCGACAATGAGATTGGGGTGAACCCTCAGGACCTTGTTTTTCTTTCGACCATCCATGATCATCCACAATGCTTCTCCCCTTCGTCGAGATGCAGATTCTCTTGCCACTTCTGTTCCGACGCATAGCATAGCAAACCGCATCCTCGCTCAGTTTATTGACGATGGGAAACCCAAAGCCAAGTCTGCGCACAAATCCGTTGACTCCGGACATTGCTGCTGCAACGACCTCGCGAGGTTGAGCATCGTCGCTTTTGCGCGCGTGGTTCTTGTCGTAGTACGAATGAAAGTACCCACACATTTCGGATTCTGTTGCTGCGTTTGTGCTATGACTTTCAACAGGTGCTGCGGAAAATGTTGGCTGTCGAGTTACTGGCGCACGCGCAGACATTCTGTTAAGCCAGGTTCCAGTCCTTCCGCCCCATAGCAGATCGTTTTATGAATGAAGACAGTTGTACGCGTTCTTCCATTGATGCTGCACGTCTGTTTCAATACCGTGTTTTCGTAGAGGTCAGACTGTGCTGGCCAGGTTGGCACCTCAAGCAGGCAGTTGCATCCGAATGGACTGGGAGGCCGGAGGCCGCGGCGGCGGCCGGGCTGAACGCACTGCCGGTCTCGGCGCCGGTGCGTTCCACTTTCAGGCGGTGCACACAAACACCAGTCACAAGGGACGCTCTCTAGCTCAGCCCAAGACTTCACCCGGATCACAACAAGGACCCGAGCCGAACCACAGACAACCGTGCCAGGTGGGAACCTTGGCCACGATACCCGTGTGGCCACACTTCAAGTGCGCCCCGACTTCTGCAGGCATGAGCGGTTGTCTGTCGGACGGGTTGCGTGATGGTGGCGTGTTTCGTCTTGCCTGCTCGCGAGCGTTGTCGATGCCGGTCCTTAGAGCCTTCGCGTATCGATTGTTCCAAGCGACGAGGTCGTGTCTGCTACAGGGATACGTTCGTGGGTTTCATAGGCGTGCTCCGTACTTAATCCCTGTCGTGTGGCATCCCTTCGTGAACACATGCGCTGCGACCCTGGATGTCATCCCGAGCAAGGTATTCTTGCTACCGCTTCAAAGAACAAGAGAGCGATGGCATCGCATTGGACGACTGACGGCAACACTTCTTTTGTCCAGCTTGGATAACACTCCCAGCAGAATGTCTGCTGTTTCGGCAACGCCGCCTGGTGACGAAATACCAACAAGCATGCGGCCCCGAAAGGTGGATAGAGGGAGATTCTTTGGCGGAGAAGTCGAGTGGAACGCGGGTTCCATTCGCCCACTATCAACCTCCGGAATGTCCGGCAGGTTCAGGGCAGCTCGGCGCTGGCTACTCTTCTCGGGCTGATTGTATACTTTGGCATCGTGCATGTTCCTTGAAAGGCAGCCTCATTCCGAACGTTTTGACGTCGGCAACCAAGGCCGTATGCTCCAAGAAAACGTGGACACTCTGACAACTCTTGTCAAAGTAAGGAACAACCTCTTCAACAGACGGCCATGCCAATTTAGCAAGCGGCTGTCTGACCTCTCTGGATCCACGGATATGACTCGAGAGAATCGAAACGGCTCACAACATGTCCAATCGCCAGAGGGGCCGCATAAAGTACCCCGAAGACATATCCGATCAGTCAGAAGTTTTGCACCGAAAACACTGCACCGGAAAAGCAGAAACTAGAATCGGACGCGACACACCTTGTTGTTTCCACTTCATCTGCCTCGAAGGCATCCTCGAGCAGTCACCAAAATACGATGACACTCGCTGAAGCCGACACAGTTCCAACAACAAATACGACGCATGTCATCGCCAACAGCACACTTACTGAAACAATGAGACCACAAGTTGCTGCAAATAAGACACAATTGATATCCACAATTCGCCGGCGTCCCGACTCGAAAACCTGTCTGCACAAACCTAGCTCGTCCTCGTTACCAATCGCCTTCATTTTCCTCTTGCGTATTTGCGCCTCGTCCTCGACTGCGATGGGATTAGGTAGACAGAGCTGCGTGGGGAATTCAAAACTCTGTCGTCCCTGGACTACTCAGTATCGGAACGCGCGTAACAAAACTCTGTCGTCCCTGGACTACTCAGTATCGGAGCGCGCGTAACCCGATTCAACCCATCGCAGATGAGCGGTCCAGACCAGCTCACTCGCCAACGTGTGGAGTTGACCCCGATAATAAAGGAGGTCTTCATTTTCACACACTAACTGTTACAGCAAGTGAAAAGAAAATGAAGATTCTTTTATTATCGATTAGTCAACCTCTACAACCGTTCAGGAACACCTTCGGAAAGAAGGTTTGTACTCACGTACAAAAGGTTCCCCCGCCCACCCACCCGTGGAACAGTTGGCAACAGCGACAGAATATCCTGATCATCGCTGACACGCCGAGTCACAATCGAACACAATGCTCTCGTTGCGTTAGTGGGGACTCATTTGCATGCGAACACAACTTCTCTACGCCATTCCTTTCTAGTTTGGCTCTATATTTTCCGTGAACGTCTTCAGCTTCCAGTTTCCGGCTAGTAAGAGAAAGCCCAGATCGAGGTTGAAGTCGCTTATTTCCGGCGCAGCGGAAGCCCACCCGATCATCGGTGTCTGTTTGCTTTGGCCTTACCGTCGAGAGCATGCTTGCTATGAGGTGTCTCTGATGAAGCAGCCTGGCGCCACGTGTCCCTTATGTGCGGCCACTAGCAGTGTACTGGACATAAAGGGCGCCAGCCCGTTTTCACGGTCACTTGCCGACACGTACCCTCATGACAGGACAATACCCTGCAGCGAAATTTTGCGCGCTCGAAGGGCAATAAAGAGCTTGTTTTGAAACAGGAAAACAGAGCTTGGCGGGCTCCGGATGGGTGTGTCGATTCTCACGTACCTTTGTACCTTTTCGAGAGCAGAACGCGCACCCTCCGCCGTATCGGCACGTTACGAACCAAATCGTCTCTTGCTGCCATACACAATTCACGATCAATCGTCAGTTCTATGATGGCCAGCGCGTATACGCTGGCATTCTCCTTCGTTCGATATACTGGTGCAGACAGTCAGGATGAAAGCGAGTGACGGGATACGATGGGGAATTCAAAACTCTGTCGTCCCTGGACTACTCAGTATCGGAACGCGCGTAGCCCGATTCAACCCATCGCAGATGAGCGGTCCAGATCAGCTCACTCGCCAACGTGTGGAGTTGACCCCGATAATAAAACATGCATTTTGGCTGCTGAAGTGCCCCGAAAAGGCCTTTTTACGAGTGCCCAATTTTTGGTCTCAGGGTGGACACCGTTTGGTACCGGTGTTCTTCTTTTTAGGTGACAACCCCAAAAATAGTGACAGCATGAACCGAAGAAGGAAAACAACACTGCCCAAACCTAACTCAAAAGACTTTCCTGAGAGTTGGGGATGGTGGGGCTTCGTAGGAGGCATCGACAAGCGACTCAATGAGGTACGGCTTCGTAACGTGCCGCCCCCTCGAGTCCTTGACGTCAGCGCCAGCTTTCGTAGTGGCCTGTGTCGTGTAGCGTGCTACCGCAAGCTGCAGATACCCTGCCCTGAGCTGCTATGTCGTGGCAGTCCTATAAACCACCGCCGAACCTTTTCGTTCAAGTCCAGTTTTCTATTTTTGTTCAAGCTCAACGTGCGTTGGGGTTAGGTACCAGAGATACACCCCGGTGACCAGTATTGTCTTCCGTGCGTGTGCAATGCGACCCTTTCGGGGTGGTGTACGAAAGGCGAACTTGAATAAAAGACACTGTCGCGTGCATCCCTTCAACAAAAACGTTGGAATCTGGAAAATCCCACTACGGATGAGAGCATCTCATTGTTTTTCTCGGAAAGACATCGAACTTTGTGAATAGCTGCCTTCCTCCTGGGTGTCGTCCGCCCTTTTGTTGCTTCCATTTGTGGCTGCCTGTACGTGATTGTAGTCTCATCTTTGCCTGGTATGAACAGTGAAGCACACCCACAGGCTGCTAGCCGGTACCAAACGGTGTCCACCCTAAAACCATCAACTAATACACCCCCCCCTGGGCCATTTTCCATGAAACTTCCCCCAAAAACACGTTTCCGGGCATTTCTGAGGCGGGTTGCATGTTTTTTTAGGCGTAAACTGCCGTTAAGTCTACAGGCTGAAAATGTCACCATTTTGACGCAAAAAAAGACCTTTTGACCCCCCCTACCCCCCCCCCCCCCCCCTTCGAAAGAAGGGAGAAGAAGCAGAAGGGACTCCAACACACACACGCACACACAAGGGGTAGCAGTCGTCAGCATTGCAGAATGCTTGGCGACAAGTGATTCGCACCACTTCCCCGTGCGAGCGAGTCTCGGAACAGGACTCAAAAAACTGTTTCCCAGGTGGCGACTGCCGACCATGACTTGCACCAGGAGTTTGGAACAGCTCGTCAGGCCAAGCTCATTCATTGCACAGAGAGAGCTTGCCACATCCTCGGGTGAGATGTGCCGCCTGTGTAAAGACACTCAGCTGTTGCACGGGGCCGAAAACCCCGTGCAGCTAACACCGCAAGATGAAAACAGAAGTCTTGACCCGAGTGCTGGATGGAGAAGCTGCCAGCCCCCCACGCTCTATCCGTCCCCCGAAGGATCCCGCCCCACCGACCCTTCGGAGAGGAGTCACAGGACCCAGAAGCAGCGTGTCGGAAGCTCAAAGCCGACTGGTGAAAGTGACAAGTGGGCTATCCTTCGCTTCAGGCGTTACCCACTCAAAGCCCTGATCTTAAACACGCACACACACATACGAGGTGACTGGCTTCTCAATCGTGTTGTGTCGGATCGTGTGACAGTGTGTGTCACGGACCCAACGTGGTACCGTCTACACGGTAGTACGTATGTGTGAAAGTGAAAATACTCGAGGGACTGCCTTGTGCTCTTTCGAAGGAGGCTAGAGGGGGAGAAAACAATACAACTACAAAGTGGGTCTTTTTTGTTGAACGCTTACGCCCGCCACTGAACCCAGATTCACCTGTGGTTCGTGTGGGCTACAGCACATTTACCTCCTTTGATCTATCGCAACTGGCAGTCTCCTTAAGCATTTCCTACAAAGCAGGTGCTTATACAAAAAAAAGAATTGGCGTGGGTTTGGAACTTGCGCGGAATGCCGTACGACACGCACACTGCAGAAGGAAAAGCTTGCATACCCAGTTCAATATCGGAGGTGTCTTGCGAGTTCGCCTTCTTGAGCAGATCGTCCAAGTTCAAAATGACGTCCACAGTTGGTCCCTTGCTCAGGAGCAGCTTGCGGAAGGACGACGCCAGGCGTTTGAGTCGCCAGAGCTGCTTCGCGTTGGAGAGCGTTGCGTCCTCTAGGTACTTCTTTTGCTGCG
The DNA here is from genome assembly GCA_030068145.1 of Diplonema papillatum. NCBI lineage: Eukaryota > Euglenozoa > Diplonemea > Diplonemida > Diplonemidae > Diplonema > Diplonema papillatum. The sequence goes on from JAPJBO010000969.1 coordinate 6,181, forward strand.
ACAGCACGGCAGCCTCGGCGACGGCTTTGTCCCTGTCTTCGACCACGCGTGCGCGTTTGCCCGCGAGGGAGTCTCGTTCGGACTTCAGGACCTCTACTTCGGCTTTCAACGCTTCCTGGTCCTTGCAGCTGCGGTTCATGGCCTCCGTGCCCTTGCGCACCCAAATGCGCAGCTGCTCATTCTCGTGGAGCAGGGCTTGCATCTCCACCGGGTAAGCCACCACTGCGCTCGCATCGAGGTTCGAATCCAGCAGCCCACTGATGCTCAAGCCGCTCATGTTTGGGTACGTCGGACTCTGCGAGCGCCGCGTCTTGGGGCTGATGCAGCGCCCGGGAATCATCGTTGTGGCGCCTCCTCTTCCTGCCACCCCTCCAACCCCCCCCCTCTAGCGGCCTTCCTCCCTTCTACCCCGGCGCTTTGAGTGCGCCTTTGTTGGCCTGGTTGTAGAGTGAAAGTTTACTTGACTATCATGTCTCGGTGGTCATCATCGACAGGGTTATTTGTGTGGTATATGAGCCGGTCCACCGACTGCTGATGGACTGCTGATAGACTGCTGATAGACTGCTGATCGACTGCTGATAGACTCTTGATAGACTCATGATAGACTCCTGATAGACTCCTGATAGACTCCTGATAGACTCCTGATAGACTGCTGATAGACTCCTGATAGACTCCTGATAGACTCCTGATAGACTGCTGATAGACTGCTGGTAGACTGCTGATAGACTCCTGATAGACTCCTGATAGACTCCTGATAGACTCCTGATAGACTCCTGATAAACTCCTGATAAACTCCTGATAGACTGCTGAGTTGACGCAGCCACCATCATCGTTGCGGCGCCTCGTGATGGCCCCCCCCATGACACCCTAAAGACCGTTCTACCGGAATTTGCAAAGCACCAAGAAAGAAGTGCGTAGTTTTGTTTTATTCTTTTACTTGCTAGTTGTCGACAACTTGTTTTGTGTTGAGGTGTCATTCAGATGTAAATCTAAAGCCGCCCACGTCAAATTTTGTTAAGCAGCGGCTGCCAAAACTTGCCGTGATACCAATGATCAAAGTAAGTAGGAAAGGAGAAAGGTTGTTTAAAAAAAAGAAATGGGGGTAGGTGATATTTTTTCGACCCTCGTAGCTCGCTGAGTCAGGCGCGCCAGGTAGGTGCTGGGCTAATTTCGGTCTGGGCTTGGGCTTTGCAGTCCTTCCGAATTCCCTTCACAGGTCACACCCACACCAAACTGGATAGCGAACGGGTTGCCGGACCTTGTTGTTGTCACGCCACAATGGCGGCATTTGAGTACGTTCTGGGAATTCTGTTCTTGTGTTTGTGGGATGTTTGCGGCTGGACTTGCCTGCGAGTCTTGTGCTTGTGTTGGCGTTGACGGACCCGTCGGAAGAACAGGTGATCGCGATTCCGGCGTTTGCGGTCGAGCACTTGGCTGTTCCGGTGTTACCGGGCGAGTCATTGACTGTTCCGGTGTTACCGGGCGAGTCATTGACTGTTCCGGTGCTACCGGGCGAGTCATTGACTGTTCCGGTGTTACCGGGCGAGTCATTGACTGTTCCGGTGTTACCGGGCGAGTCATTGACTGTTCCGGTGTTACCGGGCGAGTCATTGACTGTTCCGGTGTTACCGGGCGAGTCATTGACTGTTCCGGTGTTACCGGGCGAGTCATTGACTGTTCCGGTGTTACCGGGCGAGTCATTGACTGTTCCGGTGTTACCGGGCGAGTCATTGACTGTTCCGGTGTTACCGGGCGAGTCATTGACTGTTCCGGTGATGCCGGTTGGGCGGGTGGCCGTTCCGGCGATTCCGGTTGTGCAGCCGGTTGCTGTTCACGCGGGTGAACCGGTTCCTCTGGGAGTGTCGAGGAGACGGAGGGGCTGTCGCGGGATTCTGCTCGAGGGTTGAGGAACCTTTTGAGCTGTAAGTTGGTGAGCGTGCCTAGGACTGGGATGTAGTGCACCTGGGCAATATAGCCAAGCATTACGAGAGGGCCTGCTTCCCCTACCGTTTGTGTGTGGAACTTGCTTCTCTCATCGATTGAAAAAAGGCGTATTTGCACCTTCCTGAGCTTTGTGAAGGCTACAAGAGAGAGGTAATCCCCCCAACTGTAGTTCTCGCGCAGCTTTTCGATGTATTGGGAAGTGTCGAGTTCGGGTAAGAAGACTTTCAAGTCGTCTCTGTGAGTATCCCAATAGTCAGCCAATTCGTTGCGGAGAGCCATCTGGTCTCCTTGTTCGTAGGTTAAGCTGAGGAACAAGCAATTCCCGTCGCCAGCTACTGTTCGCGGCTGCAGCCCTATCTGTCTCAGTCTAGAAGGAAGGAAAAAAAAGGAAACGAAAGAAGAACCGAGAAGTCGAAGAGAAGTGTTCTTGGGAGAATGGACGAGTGGAGGAATGACCACCACACGGACGGAGGGCCGGCTCGAGACTCGACGTGAACGTGCGCAGTGGTGGTGGTCGATATGCAGCAAAAGTGACCCTTCCGGACACACCTAGCGAAAGGCTGGCTGGCGAAAGGCTGGAGTTAGGTGGTGTTCATTTGCATGCAAATGACTCCCCACTAACGCAGCAACAGCAGGACAGCACGCCAGGCAGACAACTTCGGCAGTGTTGCCGTCGGGCAACTCTGCGTATCTGTTGCCACCCTTAGGTTCTTTTTTTTTTTTTTTTTGAAGTATACTCTTAGGTACCAGGGAAAGCCTGCTACACGGGAGCCAAGCTTCACGTGTTCGGCGGTACTGCAGAGCCACGGGCCTACGGGTCAAGTGGCTACCGATTCCCAAACTAAAGCATCAAGGCGTGGCGCACCTTGGGGCTTGGCGCTCGCGCTGAACACAAGCCCGTCGAGACGGTCAGCCGCAGGGCAGAGCGGACGGGGTTGTGGCACTGTGCTGCCTCCGACTCAAGCTTTGCACGCCTGTCGGAGCGGATTACAAACTCTGTCCTGTTCCTGCGTCGAGAGATGCGGAACAAAAGACAAGCGCCGCCCGAACCGAAAACAGTAATTAGTCCCAAGTACTGGGGGAGGGCTGGGGGAGGAGGTTTGATCCGCGTTCGCCTTTCGTGTTCCGGGAAACGCGCAGATTTTCAAACGAGGAGAAAGAAAACACTCGACGTAGCCTGCTTTGACTCCGAATGGAAGGATGTATAGTTGAGGTAGACCAACACAATCTGATTTGTTCTTTGCTTACAGCATCGTGTGTTGTTTTCTCACTCAGGACTTTGACCTGTAGTGTTTTTGTGTCTGTAGACCCGCATGACCTCACGTCCGTTCAACACGTGGTTCGGTAGTTACTGCACTCTGGATCCCTTCGGTTCTTCGTCTGGCAGCTTTTGTCGAGCATTTCCTTCCAACCGCTGGCGCTTATGTAAGAAAAGCCGCGTGTGTACCCCAGGGGCAAGGGATGAAGGCTAGATGTGAATGGGGGTTCAGATTCATTTACTTACTTTGCAGCTGCGCGCCAGTCACAAGGCACAAGGGGCTCAGAGTGAAAGTTCGCTTGGGGGTATCCGGGGGTTTGAAGTCTCCGAGTGACCACCATCGAAAAATACTCGAGGGACTGCCTTGTGCTCATTTCGAAGGAGGCTAGAGGGGGAGAAAACAATACAACTACAAAGTGGGTCTTTTTTGTTGAACGCTTACGCCCGCCACTGAGCCCAGATTTACCTGTGTTTCGTGTGGGCTACAGCACATTTACCTCCTTTGATCTATCGCAACTGGCAGTCTCCTCAAGCATTTCCTACAAAGCAGGTGCTTATACAAAAAAACTACTCTATCAGGGCTCGGATCGAAGGTGCTGTGAGTGGCGCTCTCGGGTGCTGCCCGCGGCTGCAGAGTGTCTTCCGACTTTTCTTGCGATCCCTCCGTTTTGGCGCGGTGGTTCTGCTATTCAATCCGTTCTCTTTTTATGTTTTTTTTTTTTTTTTTTCATATGCTTTTTTCCACTGTAAAAATACTCGAGGGGTTGCCTTGTGCTGACTTCGAAGGAGGCTGGAGGGGGAGAAACGATACAACTACAACTGTGGGTCTTTTTTGTTGAACGCTTACGCCCGGCCACCGAACCCAGATGCACCTGTGTTTCGTGTGGGCTGCAGCACATGTACCTCCTTTGATCTTTTGCAGCTGGCAGCCTCCTCAAGCATTTCCTACAACGCAGGTGCGTATACCAAAAAAGTAAATAAAGTAACAGGGGGCGCCCTTAGCGTGGCTACCCCCTTGAGGGTTTCTCTCTTTTCTTTTTTTGGGCTGGGCTAGAGGACGGCTGGGGGGGATGAGGGGCGGTGAGGAGGACGTTCTTTTCTCGGATGAAGCAGAAAAAGGAATGCAAGAAATGTGACGTTCGTCGAGGGTGTGCCGGCGGTACTTTTGACCGTAGGAATTCGAACGAAGGACGCGGTGATCAGTCCACAACAGGGTTCTTCTTTTTTTTTTTTTTTTGGTTGGACGAACCAAAAAAAGGTTACGGATAGGTACCAGGGAAAGCCTGCTACACGGGAGTCAAGCTTTCAAGAGCCACGGGCCTACGGGTCAAGTGGCTACCGATTTCCCAAACTAAAGCATCAAGGCATGGCGCACCTTGGGGCTTGGCACTCGCGCTGAACGCAAGCTCTTCGAGACGGTCAGCCACAGGGCAGAGCGGACGGGGTTGCAGCACTGTGCTGCCTTCGACTCAAGCAGTGGTCCCCCCCGCAGTGGTCGGTCACTACCCACGTAGTTGTGTTGGGGGAAATACTCGAGGGCTGTCTTGTGCTTACTTCGAAGGAGGCTAGAGGGGGAGAAAAGAATACAACTACACAGCGGGTGTTTTTTGTTGAACGCTTACGCCCGCCACAGCACCCAGATTCACCTGTGTTTCGTGTGGGCTACAGCACATTTACCTCCTTTGATCTTTTGCAGCTGGCAGCCTCCTCAAGTATTTCCTACAAAAGCAGGTGCGTGTACAACAAAAAAAAGCCCCCGAGACGGCCATCGCAGGGGCCCTTCCCCACCGAGGTCTTCAGGAGTAAATTCTCTGGGAGGAAGAGCCTCTGGTGCCAGCAATCCGCCTACTCAAGCACATGCTGGCAGCGTTTATGAAGTGCTGCCGCTGCTGTCGAAAATGCTCGTGTGCTTGGGATCCAGTGCCCCGGGTTGCAAGGTGGCCCAGTTTGACTGGTTTACCAGCGGACTGAAAAACTGGTTGGGGTAAACCTCTGTGCTCCATGAACTGTGGTCATGGCGCGCCTTGCAGGAACATCTTGCTTCCTGGAAGTGCTTAAGCCAGCGCATGCATCAACACCCATGGACTCAGGGGGTCGAACGCCAGAAAATCGTAGCCAACTGCGTCTCTCTTGCAATGTGCACCCCCCCCGCAGATAGCGCGCACCTAGCCTGGACCCACACGCAAACGCAAAGACCGCTCCTGCAAACAAAACTTGCATCGTTGTTGCTTGTCACGGCGTGCCTTAAAAACTCCAGTTGCTAGTTGGGGGAGCGCAGCAATTCCTCCTTCAGCATCGGATCCGAAGGAGGGGATCAGCGCGAGAAGTCTGTGGGTGTGCGTGTGTTTAAGTTCAGAGCCTTTAACCAGCCTGTTTTGAGAACATTTTTGTTTTTTTTTTTTGGTGAAGAACAACTGGTACCAGGGAAAGCCTGCTACACGGGAGCCAAGCTTCACGTGTTCGGCGGTACTGCAGAGCCACGGTCAAGTGGCTACCGATTTCCCAAACTAAAGCATCAAGGCTTGGCGCACCTTGGGGCTTGGCGCTTGCGCTGAACACAAGCTCGTCGAGACGGTCAGCGGACGGGGTTGTGGCACTGTGCTGCCTCCGACTCAAGCTTTGCAAGCTGTGGTTGACCGTCCTGGACCAGGAGCGGCCTTTTTCTCTTTTTCTTCTTCTTCTCTTCTGGTGAAGAACCCTTCTTTTTAACCATGCATGATAATCCCTGCCTGTCGACGCAAATGGGAATGTTTCAGTGTAACGACCAATGAGCAGGTCATTGCGGTTTTAGCAACTCAAAGTCTAAAATTGACTAAAACCTTGGCACAAAGCCGTTCCCCACTGCCGAATGTTGAAAAGTGGCAGTATCGGTTTCCGATGCCACTGAAAGAGGCCTGGTCATCAACGAAGCGCACCTTCCGGGTGCGCCAGGATGGAGGCGTTCTGCTCCAGGTATTCGGGTCTTGCGACGTGGGCGCGACAGAGTCGGTGATTCCGCACAGCACGCGTGGCTCGTTTCGGTTCAAAGATGACGCCGATGAATGGTCGGAGCTCGATGGGCCACACCTGTGCACCCGAGATAATGCACACGTTGACGTCGACCGTTGCCGGGCGCCCCGATTTGTCAAGCACGCCACGCGCCGATGACTACTGTACTGTCGACGTCGACTCGCACCCGACAGTTCGTAATACCTTCGTCGACGAGATTTCGCACTAGCCTGAGCAAAGCGTACATCTCTCGGGGATGTATCTGACCAGCCGGCAACTCAGGAGGGGTGAAACCTCATCGCACCCGCCTTGATTCGAGGTTGACAATGAAGCACCAGGAACACGCAGTGCCGTCGACGCTCACAGTGCACCCTTGGGTCGACAACATTCGGTATGCCAGATCGCGCGAGGAGGTTCTCGAAGCGACTCGGATCGTCGACGATTTGGCGGCACAGGCGAAGGTGACGTGGAAGCAGGCGGGCACCCCGGCGGCACAGCGAGGCATCAATCAACGTATGAAGTTGAGATGCATTATGAGGATATCGAGGAATTGTTCATCACAGACGGCAATGAGTGGCGAAAAGACAAAAAGCTATGTATCGATTTCCTTCTATGGAGTTGGTGCACGAAATTGTACGCAGATGAGGATATCGATTGGTGCAAGCAGGATTGTGCAAACAAACTCGATGCTGTGCAGGGAAACGATCAACTATCCCTATTAATGAAGTTTAGGAAAAGTTGTTACGAGGAGCTTATTATAGATGATAAATTCGACTGTACGAAGCTCAATTACATAGACTTGCTGTAACAGTTAGTGTGTGAAAATGAAGACCTCCTTTTCTCCCCCCCCCCTATTTTCTACCTGCTGGCACCGGATTCTCCTCACAGCATGCTCGTTTCTTTCATCAACGTGCGATGATGCATTGCTACGATGAGGCACATGTAACACAAAAATGCGACGAGACAGATGGGGCGTCCATATGAGGGCAAAAAGGCACACCGAGGTAGTTCGATCGGCACAGATTTTCCAGCAGCGCCGGTAGATCTGCTTGCTTGGGCAAGTAGTACCCCGCTGCGGATGGGATATTCGAGTCGCCGATCTGCGGGGTTTTAGAGTTAAAGTTCGCCTGAGTATTGCGGGATTTTCGAGTCTCCGGGTGATCGTCAATGGGTTCTTTGAGCAAATACGTATAGGGTTGGGGGGCGCGTGCATGGCTTCTTCCGTGTCTTGTAGGGGTAGACCCGCATTACCTCACGTCCGTTCCGTTCAACACGTGGTTTGGTAGTTACAGCACTTGGGAATCCCTTCGGTTCTTTGTCTAGCAGATTTTGTCGAGTGTAAAAATACTCGAGGGACTGCCTTGTGCTCATTTCGAAGGAGGCTAGAGGGGGAGAAAACGATACAACTACAACGTGGGTCTTTTTTGCGGAACGCTTACGCCCGCCACTAACCCCAGATTTACCTGCGTTTCGTGTAGGCTACAGCACATTTACCTCCTTTGATCTTGGAATATTGTTGCGATAGTGGGGAGTCACCGGCATGCCGATGAGCGACACACTATTTGATCTCCTCCTTTGATCTTTCGCAACTGGCAGTCACCTCAAGCATTTCCTACAAAGCAGGTGCTTATACACACCAGTCCGTTATTCATCAAGTAATATCTTGTGGAATTGTATTTTGTGGAGAGCTTTTTCGTGAAGGAACTAATTGTTTTCAGACGGGCGCTTCCGGGATTGGTTTACTTATTTTTGCTGGAGTCTGCTGCCTGACACCCGCCCCATAGGTACCAGGGAAAGCCTGCTACACGGGAGCCAAGCTTCACGTGTTCGGCGGTACTGCAGAGCCACGGGCCTACGGGTCAAGTGGCTACCGATTTCCCAACTATAGCATCAAGGCTTGGCGCACCTTGGGGCTTGGCGCTCGCGCTGAACACAAACTCGTCGAGACGGTCAGCCGCAGGGCAGAGCGGACGGGGTTGTGGCACTGTGCTGCCTCCGACTCAAGCTTTGCAAGCTGTGGTTGACCGTCACGTTCCTGGACCAGGAGCGGCCTTTTTCTTCTTTTTCTTTTTTCTTTTTCTTCTTTCTCTTCTTCTGAGGTCTGCTGCCTGACACCTGCTAGCGCAAAGAGGTCGGGGAGACGGGCCCTGTAAATCATGAAGCTGAATTTTGCGAATTTCAGTTTTCGTGAAGGAATTAATTATTTGTTCACGGGGTTTTGGTGGTTTGTTCGCGAATTAGAAATTGCTTGATGACGGACTGGAGCGTACACATGAAAAAGCATCGCGTACCGTGATGTTGATGAACGATGGTGTGCTGCTGTCTTCGGACTTGAGTCCGAGAGGAGAGAGGAGCTTGCTGCCCTGCTTGCCGGAGGCTTGGAATTCAAGCGCGTCGTTGTCGGTGTAGGAGCTGCCAAAGCGGTAGACGCTGTCCACGCCGCGGTTTCGGAGGACCAGCTGCTTGCAGACGGAGGCCTTGCACAAAGAGTGCGGCCGGACCTCGATGGCATCCCTCAGGACCACCACGGAGATCGGGTACTTGTCGCCCATCTGGTGCAGCACCTGCACCAGGTCCTTCACCAGCCACCGCGCGAACTGCTGGTCGGCTTTGCTGTAGTTCCAGATGATGCTCATCTCGTGTTCTTCGATTTCGGCTCCTGCGGGTGGGTTGCGTTTCGGCGCGTGTGGCGGTACACATATTAGTCATTACCTACTCCCCCTCGTGTAATTGAGACACCTATTTTCGTAATTTTTCCACAAGTGTCCCAATATCAAGCGCTAATGTATTTTTTATTGTGGCACTGCGACACCTGTACCTAACAAAGCGAGCCCGGACACCCCATTTCGTGCAGTGTGTCAATCCAGTGGTGCTCCCATTGGTACATGTCCACTAACCTGAACGCGTGTAATTGAGACACCCCGCCCTCAGCCCCAAAAGTGTCTCCAATACAAGCGTTTTCTGCTGTCTCAATTACACGGGGGAGGGTAGGTAGTCAAGATATAGATAATATTACTGTGGGAACGTGTCAGTTCCGCCCTCAAATTTGGCATGCCACTGCGTATGAAACAAAATTTAACCATCTGAACTTCGCTATGCAAAGAAAGGCCGTACCGGGGGTCCTGTCGCAGAAGTCGGCGTACAGGGTGCGGACGGCTGTTTTCCAGCTCAGGTCGATGCCTCCCTCGACGGTGGCCCACTTCTTCGCGCCGGGCTCTCGGAGGTACAGGCCGTGCGCCGCGGAGAGCCCGATCGGGATGTCGTTGGCCCACGCCTCGAGGTGCCGTTGGTCCTTGCCCGATAGGACGAACACCGTGTTCCGGTCGTCGGCGCACAGTGCGGCCAAGTGGCGCTTCACGTCCTGCGAGACGACCTCGCTTTTCCGGCTGCCCGGCACCAGCGTCCCTTCGAAGTCGAGCACGAGCAGTCTCTTCGCTTTCGACCTGCGTGCATTTTCTCAGATTATTCCGTGTTTTCAAGGACATCTTTTCGGATTCTTCCGTGTTTTCAAATACATCTTTTCGGATTCTTCCGTGTTTTCAAGTACATCTTTTCGGATTCTTCCGTGTTTTCGAGAAGCCGATATTTTTAGAGTTAAAAAGTCCGCTTGAGGTTCCGGTATTTTCGAGTCTCCGGATGACTGTGTACGTGTGGCATGTAATCCCATGGGTATGATCAATACTGCGTGTGATCGCATGCTATGTCTCTTCACAGGTAATGTCACATGATGCCACTTGTTCCGGTGATCACACATGTGCTAGAACACGCACGTGCCACATGTGTGGGCACGCGCAAAAACTTGTGGACATGACAGAAAAGCAAAGTCCACTCAACCGACAAGGACCGCAATCTGTTCACGTATCGGTCGCGACCGTTCAATAACGGAAGACCCCCGCTCCCCTGGATCAGTTTTGCTTTGGTGTGGTCCGCGGACGTTTTTGAACCGTTTCGCGCCGTGCTCTCCGGGAGGTACAGGCCGTGCTCCCCGGGAGGTATAGGCCGTGCTCCCCGGGAGGTACAGGCCGTGCTCTCCGGGAGGTAACAGGCCGTGCGCCGCGGAGAGCCCGATCGGGATGTCGTTGGCCCACGCCTCGAGGTGTCTTTGGTCCTTGCCCGATAGGACGAACACCGTGTTTCGGTCGTGGCGCACAGCGCGGCCAAGTGGTCGCTTCTTGCATGTGACAGCATGGTATCATCTTCGAAGGTATGGTCCAGCGCGTTTCCAGAGCTTTGTTTCATCGTATAACTTGGGAAGTTCAAAATACAGACCTGTACTCCTCAAGAAACCCTTCGAGCCGAGTCCCTTTGAGGAGGTAATGCTTACTGGATACGGGTTCGTCATTCCGCACCAGCTCAGCTATGCAGACCTTGGCCCATTGACCCACCGTGTTGTGCTTCACGTACCTGTGAGTTCGGTTGGTAGTGAAAACGCTGCCGTTGGCACAGTCAGGACACGTTGTTGGCTTCGTTTTCTCTTTTACGGGCAACCTAAGTTCCGGAGATGTTTCCTTCAGTACAAATGTACTGTTCAGAAATACTCTCGGGGCTGCCTTCTGCTTGTATCGACGAAGGCTATAGAGGAGAACGAATGCAACTACAAGAATAGTTGAGTTGCAGCTCTTGACAAAGACAGACGGAAAAAAGGTGTTTTTATTCTTCGCTTTTTCTCACGAACGGGGGGGGTCGGTCCTGCTGCTGGCTTTGTAGGTTCTACCGACTCCCCAATTCGTGGTTAGCACAAACTCAAGAGGTCTAGTCAACTATTCCCTGCAGTATTGGCATACTTTCAAAAAAAAAGGCGAACAAAATTCGTCGGAAAATAGGTCTGCTACGTGGACCATCCCCGGGTCTGACTTTCACGGATCTCTTCATCGGAGCTGAAACCGAACAGAAACTCGTCGGAAACGGTTTGTTGCGTGGACCATCCCCGGGTATTTCTTTCACGGATCTCTTCATCGGAGCTGAAACCGAACAGAAACTCGTCGGAAACGGTTTGTTGCGTGGACCATCCCCGGGTATTTCTTTCACGGATCTCTTCATCGGAGTTGAAAGCGAACAGAAACTCGTCGGAAACGGTTGGCTACGTGGACCATCCCCAGGTCTATCTTTCGCGGATCTCTTCACCGGAGCTGAAAGCTTCGATAAGCAGCGCACCCCCGCTTATCGCCCAGGTGCAAGGAGGGCACATCCAAGCGTTTTTTGTATAAGCACCCGCTTTGTAGGAAATGCTTGAGGAGACTGCCCGTTGCGAGATCAAAGGAGGTAAATGTGCTGTAGCCCACACGAAACACAGGTAAATCTGGGTTTAGTGGCGGGCGTAAGCGGTCAACAAAAAAAAGAAGGTCGCCTCATGCAGAGGATTTTGCCTCAGATTGGGTGTGCCACTGCGTGGTCCCTGGGGTCCTGATGCGTAAGTGTTTAACAAAAAAATGACCCACTTTGTAGTTGTATTGTTTTCTCCCCCCCCTAGCCTCCTTCGAAATGAGCACATGGCAGTCCCTCCAGTATGTTTGCCTCCGGGAGCCGGTCAACCACCTGCTTGTTTTCCAGCCTGCTCTTCAGGCAGGTCTGATCGTCTTTGTCACCACACTGGTAACAGTTAGCACCCTCGGCGTGCACGGTGCCGCATGAGGAATAGAAGACACAAGTTGTCCTTTCATCAGCTTTCGTCTCCCCCGCGGGCCACTCAACCGCGGCCACGTCCTTCCACTTCACAGTAGAAGGATCAATGTCGTCGCGATGAACGGCGGGCATTTTCACTTGCGTCCCTTTTTGCTTGTGCGCACTTCCTTCAACCCTGTTTTGTCCATCTAACGGGAGTGAGGATAGTACGCTGCCATCGATCTGTTTTTTTTTGTTCTTGACAAATTGCATTTGTTAACCAAAAAGCGTGGTTTTTCGTTTTGTAGAAAAAGGTACCTGAGGTTGTGGGCGTGGTTCTTGGCTTTGTCAGCGGGGCTCATCGTGAGCGCCTTCACCAGAGCGTCGGACATGCCTTGTTTGTCGTACGGGTTGACGATGATGGAGCCTCCGAGGCAGCTTGCCGCACCTGCGAACTCGCTGAGAATCAGCGGAGCGTGCGACTTGTGGGTGGCGAGCACGCTTTCGTGCGAGATGAGGTTCATGCCGTCCCTGATCGGCGTGATCATGACCACCTGTGGTGTGGGTGCCGTTGTATGATGGTCTAGCTTGAAGGGAATTGGAAAACTTGAAAAGGGTTTTGGGGGGTCTCCGTCGGTTTGTATGTTTTTTTGAGTAGTTTTAAAGTTCGCTTGAAATTCCGGGGGTTTAGAGCCTCCGGGTGATCGTCGAATGGGGACGGTATTTTTGGTTTTCTTTCTTCACCATGGATTTTCTGGACTTTATGGTGCCGTAGAGTTGTCGTACTCTCTCTATGCCGCCCACGTCATGTAAAGTGAAACCCCCTTCCCTTCCCCATATGACGTTGTCCAGACAAGCTTATATCCGTAAGTCCCCTGGACGGGTACTTTCATCTTGCCCCTACGCAATGTAAGTGATAGGTTTACCCTGGATGGTTTGATTTCTAACGCTATTTGTGGATTAGAAGGTCGGTATTTTAAAGCCTCCGGTTGACCGTAGAGGCTTAGGTAAGGAGGGGGTTGAGAAAAGTGAGAGGGTGCAGCTCGTTTCGGGTGATGTGTCACTCCGTTGTGAACCTTGTGAAGTCCCATAACGCGTTTAGGGGGGTGTTTTGGATTGGGTAGGGTGTGGTCGTTCTGCTACGGCGTGAAAAGCCAGTTTTCTCTTCGTTCTTTCTTGCAGTCATTGCACCAAGAAGTATCCCGCAGACTTTACGTCAGCGAACACAAGACCAGTAAGCAGAATTCCAATCATGCACCAATGTGTCGACGGTCGACAAGTCAAGGCGGGTGGCGTTCTTTCCTTGGGTGGTGGGTATAGCGTGGTACCTGTTAGTTCGTTTGTTGATTGGTCTTTGCGATAAAGAATTGCATACGTCGGCGATGAGATCGATCGCCAAACTGTTCTCGATGGTGTCTGACTGCTTGATGTGGATGTGAACTGGCTGCCAGGCGAGCTGCGCGGGTTGTTACAATTATCGTGCCCAAAGCTTTTAGGCAACTTTCGCCTGGAAAATACTCGACGTAGCTGCTTCGACTCCGTATGTAGGGGTGCCCACTACAGTACAATTTCTTTTGTCCGGAAGCCAATTTTCAACATTTCAGTGATTTTGAGAGCGATTTCACCCTCCGAACCGTTAGCAATCGCTTCAAAAAGCATTTTAAACCCCCAGTCGGGGGGACAGCGAGGCAGAAAACTGCGTTTTTAGGGGGTATTTCAGGGCCCGGCGTATGGAAGGGAGGAAATACTCTTCGCTTACACCACCGTGTGTTGTTTTCTCACTCAGGACTTTGACCTGTCGTGTTTGTGTGATCTATCGTGTAGACCCGCATGACCTCACGTCCGTTCAACACGTGGTTCGGTAGTTACAGCTCTTGGGATCCCTTCTGTTCTTTTTCGGGCAGCATCGTCGAGTCCTTTCTTTCAAGCTGGCGCTTTGTTGAACGCTTACGCCCGCCACTAAGCCCAGATTCACCTGTGTTTCGTGTGGGCTACAGCACATTTACCTCCTTTGATCTTTTGCAGCTGGCAGCCTCCTCAAGTATTTCCTACAAAGCAGGTGCTTATACAAAAGAATTGGGGGGAAATACTCGAGGGACTGCCATGTGCTCATTTCGAAGGAGGCTAGAGGGGGAGAAAACAATACAACTCCAAAGTGGGTCTTTCTTGTTGAACGCTTATGCCCGCCACTGAACCTATATATACCTGTGTTTCGTGTGGGCTACAGCACACTTACCTCCTTTGATCTTGGAATATTGTTGCGATAGTGGGGCCATCGGCATGCCGATGAGTACCACACTATGCCTGCCTTTCGCTATTGATCTTTCGCAACTGGCAGTCTCCTCAAGTATTTCCTACCACGGTTACCAACAAACCATTTCTGCTACACCCACAAGTTTCCTGACATGGGTACGTGGGTTACCAAAAGGATTTCATCTGCTGAACAAACAAAATTTCCAACATCTTGGGTACGTGGGTGTGCCTTAAGACCATGTCCGGAAGAAAAGCGACCGTATTGCACCCTTTGTTAGACAAGACTGGATAAAGGAATTGCTGAACACACAAAGCGCTTTGCCATCTTGGTACGTGGGTGTGCCTTGAGACCATGTCCGGAAGAAAAGCGACCGTATTGCACCCTTTGAGGCTGTTGAGAAAGGATCGATCGCATTCTTCCTGAACACGATCTCTAACATCTTGGGTACGTGGGTGTGCCTTAAGACCATGTCCGGAAGAAAAGCGACCGTATTGCACCCTTTGTTAGACAAGACTGGATAAAGGAATTGCTGAACACACGAAAGCGCTTTGCCATCTTGGTACGTGGGTGTGCCTTGAGACCATGTCCGGAAGAAAAGCGACCGTATTGCACCCTTTGAGGCTGTTGAGAAAGGATCGATCGCATTCTTCCTGAACACGATCTCTAACATCTTGGGTACGTGGGTTAACAAAAGGATTTCATCTGCTGAACAAACAAAATTTCTAACATCTTGGGTACGTGGGTGTGCCTTAAGACCATGTCCGGAAGAAAAGCGACCGTATTGCACCCTTTGAAACTGCTTAAGAAAAGGATCTCAGCTTGCTGATCAAACATGTTAACATCTTGGGTACGTGGGTTAACAAAAGGATTTCATCTGCTGAACAAACAAAATTTCTAACATCTTGGGTACGTGGGTGTGCCTTAAGACCATGTCCGGAAGAAAAGCGACCGTATTGCACCCTTTGAAATTGCTTAACAAAAGGATCTCAGCTTGCTGATCAAACATGCTAACATCTTGGGTACGTGGGTTAACAAAAGGATTTCATCTGCTGAACAAACAAAATTTCTAACATCTTGGGTACGTGGGTGTGCCTTAAGACCATGTCCGGAAGAAAAGCGACCGTATTGCACCCTTTGAAACTGCTTAAGAAAAGGATCTCAGCTTGCTGATCAAACATGTTAACATCTTGGGTACGTGGGTTAACAAAAGGATTTCATCTGCTGAACAAACAAAATTTCTAACATCTTGGGTACGTGGGTGTGCCTTAAGACCATGTCCGGAAGAAAAGCGACCGTATTGCACCCTTTGAAATTGCTTAACAAAAGGATCTCAGCTTGCTGATCAAACATGCTAACATCTTGGGTACGTGGGTTAACAAAAGGATTTCATCTGCTGAACAAACAAAATTTCTAACATCTTGGGTACGTGGGTGTGCCTTGAGACCATGTCCGGAAGAAAAGCGACCGTATTGCACCCTTTGAAACTGTTTAACAAAAGGATTTCATCTTGCTGAACAAACAAAATCTCTAACATCTTGGGTACGTGGGTGTGTCTTGAGACCATGTCCGGAATGTTAAGAAAGGATCGATCGCATTCTTCCTGAGCACGATCTCTGACATTTTGGGTACGTGGGTGTGCCGCAAGACCGTGTCCGGCAGAAAAGTGACCGTATTGCACTCTTCAGTCAGCAGGAGACTGTTACAAGATATCACTTGTGGCCAGGTGAGTACTGGCGAATGAAACAGTGTGAAACGACGCAAGTGCAAAACTGTGGGTTGTGGCATACTGTTCCGTGTGTGCCGTTGATGCGCCCGACAAGCTGCTCGACGTGTTCAACGAGCTCAACCCTCTCTTCGTGGACTGCTTGCTCTTGCTCATTGGACATACTGCTCTCCTCCGTCATCGGCTCGTCGATAATAGACTGGATCAAAATGACCTTCTCGCTCCACTCGGCATGCTTCGACAGGAAGTGGTCAAACGCAAGAAGCTTCTCGATGATGCCTGCGGGTGAAAATGCCCCCATGAAAAGCCGGTATGTCGCTTGCGATTCCGGTGGTTCCTTGGGTCATGCTCTATTGTATTCGCTCCCAATATTGGTCAGCCGTCTACACCCCCTCGTTCACGGTAGTGCAGGGCAGAACCCAAGACCATAACCGGTGTTCTACAGATATCTCAGAATGAGGCGCAAGCTGCTTGGGACACACAACTGGGCATCGGGGTAAGTCTCCTGGAATGAGGTATCCACAGGTGAGCCCCGTATGTTCTCGACAATAGTCTCCTGGAATGAGGTATCTACAGGTGAGCCCCGTATGTTCTCGACAATAGTCTCCTGGAATGAGGTATCCACAGGTGAGCCCCGTATGTTCTCGACAATAGTCTCCTGGAATGGGGTATCCGCGGGTGAGTCCCGTATGTTCTCTCTTTGCAAGCACACTAACGACGATCCAAGTTGGCTAACTCCTTCCACGCATGTTGTGAGTCGTCGGCAAGTTTTTTTCTGGCGTGACGGCATACCTTGGTACTTGTCGAGGCGCATGCACCGGCCAGTTACGATCTTCGTGTTGGCGTAGATTCCCTTTCTCCAGGCTTCGGCCTGCTGCGTTACGGCCGGCAGCTGCAGCTTCTTCTCGTACAGGTCCACTGTCAGTCCGGTGGGGTCGACGTGCACACGTGTGACCCTTCCCGTGGGATCCGTCACGGACGTTGGACCGTACTCCCAGTCCAAGAGAACGCTTACACTTCGGAGGAAATACCTGCGGAGCGGGGGAAGGTTGGTGGAGATGGTGGAGGGAAGGGACGCTGCTCGCTATTCGCGTAAGGTACAGTCTAGACTCTGGCTACACAGTCAAGGTAGAGTCGGCTACACGGTCAAGGCACAGTCAAGTACATTCTAGCTACCCAGACCAGGACAGTTAAGCTAACGCCAATACAATCTACCTCGCGCAAGGTGCAAAGGTACAGTCTAGACAGTCTGGCTACACAGCCAGGGTAAAGTCTAGCTACAGTCTAGCTACAGTCTAGCTACAGTCTAGCTACAGTCTAGCTACAGTCTAGCTACAGTCTAGCTACAGTCTAGCTACAGTCTAGCTACAGTCTAGCTACAGTCTAGCTACAGTCTAGCTACAGTCTAGCTACAGTCTAGCTACAGTCTAGCTACAGTCTAGCTACAGTCTAGCTACAGTCTAGCTACAGTCTAGCTACAGTCTAGCTACAGTCTAGCTACAGTCTACCTACAGTCTTGCTACACGGCAAGGCGCAGTCGAGTACATACTAACTACCCAGACTAGGTACAGTCAAGCTATGCGAAAGTGCAGTCTAGACAGTCTGGCTTCACAGCCAAGGTAAAGTTGAGCTAGTGGAGCTAGTATAGCTACAGTACGGCCAAAGTGCAGTCACGTCAAAGCACAGTCTGATGCAGCCGAGAACCCGATTGCACACCTGCAGTAGTTGTACGTCTGGAAACCGATGACGTCAGCCTGGCAGAGCCCGGTGAGGATGCTCTCCCGGATCGGAATCTGGCGGAACAGCTCCGACGAGGGAAACGTGCAGTGGACAAAAAAGCCGATTTTGGCGTTGGGCAGCCGGTGCCTGATGTAGGCCGGCAGGCAAAACAGGTGGTAGTCGTGGATCCAGATCACGTCGCCGGGCCGGTAGAGGGTGGCCACAACGTCCGCAATGTAGTGCATGATCTTTTTGTACGTGCTCCAGATGGCCTGGATGTCATCGAAGCGGCGGGTGGTGGCGAGGGAGTAATTCATGGTCGGCCACAGCACGCCTTTGCAGAACCGGTGGTAGAACTCTTCGGCCTGCAGCTCCGTCAGGAAGAGGGGGTAGCTGTGGTGGTTGATCATCAGCGTCGACGTCAAAGCATCCTGCGGGGTTTGTACCGTAATAGCAATTAATTGTAAACACGAAAGAGAACGCTGGCCAGGGCTTACGCTCCGTTTTTGGCCTCAGAGAAAGTACGTGTGGTCCACATGTGGGCGCTTAAGGTTCGAGGGGAAAAAACCCCTGCCCCCCCTGCGGCGGGCAAAAATACTCGAGGGGCTGCCTTGTGCTTACTTGGAGGAAAAATAAACCAAAATCCACATGTGGTACCTGTGGATCCACACGTGGAAGCACACATGGGGAAATAAAATCCGAAAAGAATTAACGTGTGGAAACCCACACGTTCCAGACGTGGAGCGTAAGCCCTGAGGTATACCCGCCAGAACCGTATGCTTAGGCCGGGTGGGGGCTGGTGGATGGGGGTTTTGGGGAGAAATATCAGTTCCGTGTTTGGGCAGAATATTGCCTCTCATGTATGTTTGATGTTGGCATCAAGCCTTCTTCGAAGAAGTTGTTGTATAGAAAGGAAGCCACGTCTTCACCTTTCAGCTTCCAGCAGGACTACGACGGTATCCGAACGCTCTTGATTAATGACATTCTTGTCGAATGATTTTGCTGAAGTTCGTCTTCCTACGAATCGTGGTACGATCTAAGAATTTCACCTCTGACGTAGGAGTACGTACGATTCCGGCAGTCCCTATCGATCCCGCGCAACAAGGCCTTAGACGAAACTCAAAAAGAACCAGACTATTCAAAAGTTAGAGCGGATTGGATGAGGGTGTAACAAACCTCACAAGAGAACGAGATCATTCAAAAGTTAGAGCGGATTGGATGAGGGTGTAACAAACCTCACAAGAGAACGAGATCATTCAAAAGTTAGAGCGGATTGGATGAGGGTGTAACAAACCTCACAAGAGATGGACCATTCTAAAATTAGAGCGGATTGGATGAGGGTTTAACAAAACTTATCAGAGAACCACCATTCCAAAATTGGAGCGGCTTGGATTACGGGGGATGTAACGAAGCCAAACCTGAGCGCTCGGGGGCACTTGGATGCCAACCCAGCCGATGTTCAGCGACTCGATGTCGCAGTCGACTTCCAGCGCCTTCAGCGCGCCTCTGATGATGTTGCCTTCTTTTTGCTTGATGTCGTACCCGCCGGCGTCGTTCAGCTTGATGTCCACGGCCAGGTGCATGCCGATGGTCAGCAGCTTGGGCGCCGGGCTATTGGCGTTGAGGTGGAGCGGCGTGCTGATCAGATCATCGTCCCGGCCGGCCATTTTCCCTCTCTCGGCAACCCCGTATTCGCTTTCTTCTTCGCCCGATCCCCACCCTCCAGAGGTCCCGGGTGACGGGGAGGGGGGGTACCCACTGAAATGGTGTCGGTTTCGTAGCGTTGCTTGAGGATTCGGGTATTAGGGTCTCCATGGGGGTGACCATCGTCGAAAGGGCTCCTTCATGGTATCTTATTGGTGGTGGTAGCGATGCATGTGCGTGGGTGTGTCTTTGTTGACTGTTGCCGACCCCTCTACAATTGAACTAAAATTGAGTGCGCTCTCGTATTTTTTTAATAAGTCTCAGAGGCTCGGGTGGGATGGTAGGGGTTTCGGGAGGATTGAAAGGATGGTGGGAGAACATCGCTTCGGGGGGATGTGTCACTGTGTGTTGTGAAACTTTGCAATGACCCCGATAACGAGGTTTCATCTGTATACAGTGCGCAGTTTACTGCAGCAGCTTGGAGGTCGGGCTCGTGGCGTTGAGGTGGAGCGGCGTGCTGATCAGATCATCGTCCCGGCCGGCCATTTTCCCTCTCTCGGCACCCCCGTATTCGCTTTCTTCGCCCGATCCCCTACCTCCAGAGGTCCCGGGTGACGGGGAGGGGGGGTACCCACTGAAATGGTGTCGGTTTCGTAGCGTTGCTTGAGGATTCGGGGTATTAGGGTCTCCATGGGGGTGACCATCGTCGAAAGGGTTCCTTCATGGTATCTTATTGGTGGTGGTAGCGATGCATGTGCGTGGGAGTGTCTTTGTTGACTGTTGCCGACCCCTCTACAATTGAACTAAAATTGAGCGCTCTCGTATTTTTTAATAAGTCTTAGAGGCTCGGGTGGGATGGTAGGGGTTTCGGGAGGATTGAAAGGATGGTGGGAGAACATCGCTTCGGGGGGATGTGTCACTGTGTGTTGTGAAACTTTGCAATGACCCCGATAACGAGGTTTCATCTGTATACAGTGCGCAGTTTACTGCAGCAGCTTGGAGGTCGGGCTCGTGGCGTTGAGGTGGAGCGGCGTGCTGATCAGATCATCGTCCCGGCCGGCCATTTTCCCTCTCTTGGCAACCCCGTATTTGCTTTTTTCTTCGCCCGATCTAAAGGGGGGGGGTCGAATAATAACAGTTATTTGACACACGTCTGGTTGTCTAAAAACACTACCACTATTTGATCCTGCTACTGTTCGGCAACCCGGAACTTTTTTTATTATTCGCCAAATCGAATAATAGCACAGTGTTGTTATTCGACCCCCCCCTTTATCTCTAAACCCAGCAGGGGGCACACCTGGAATAGCGGTCAGGGCGCCATTGTTAACGTGAGGGTCGCTGGTTCGATTCCCAGACCGGCCAACTGCTCCAGGCGTTTGGAAGGTACCAGGGAAAGCCTGCTACACGGGAGCCAAGCTTCACGTGTTCGGCGGTACTGCAGAGCCACGGGCCTACGGGTCAAGTGGCTACCGATTTCCCAAACTAAAGCATCAAGGCTTGGCGCACCTTGGGGCTTGGCGCTCGCGCTGAACACAAGCTCAAGGTGGTACCTCCCTTTACGAAAGTACGACCACGCTCAGATTAGGCTAGGTGACGGCCGATGCACCCCCGGGCTGGGGCGCGACCGAAGCTGCGAAGTGGGGAAGACAAAGAAGTAGCTGCCGATCAATTGCCTCAGCTCCTTGACGAACCCGAGTTGCAATTCATTGAAAGACCCACTCTGTTTCACATTTCACGTCAGCTTTGTGTCCAGTCATGCATTGCTTGTTTTGCCGGCAACGGAACTAACTCCTAGCCATTCTTCGCAGTGCCGCAGATGTCCAGGAACGCAGCGGACCCCCGCGAATACCAGTGTCCAAAATGCTGTGGGAGCTTTTCCTGAAGCTGCAGGGAAGATACACCTGGCAGCGCTACCGCTTGTTGCTTCGTCGAGTGCCTTTTTAACCCTTCCTTGTTCCATTGCGGAATACACCGCACTCGCCACGGTCATCTTTTCTAGCAACTCGGTGTCCTTTTCAGCATCAAATAGGGCTGAAACAAGCCGGCTGAACGCGCTACGATGTTGGCCGACATCCAGCTTGTCGGTAGATCCAACGCCCAACTTCACAAAGCCGTAAAGATCCACGAAAAGCGGGTACAGGACGGTCTGGAGGGTTGCCCCGAGGAGGCGGAACTTCCAAAGCCATTGCAACTCTGAATTGTCGAGAAGTTCGTCAAGATGGTGACGAAGACTGGTGGATGAGGATGAGTGCAAGACAGATGGTACGTTCAGCGAAATGTGTGCCTGTTTTTTGAGTGGCGCTTTTTATAGAGCCTTTTGCGCGGGCAGGCACTACCACGTGGGAAAAACCCCGAGGGTGCTGTTGCCCCTCCTCCCTTCCAAGCTCAGAAAACCCGAAACCTGGAGAGCTGGAGAAAACATTGCCGCAGCCGAACAGTAGTAGTAGTAGTAGTATGTGCATAGGCAGGAATAAGAATCTGGGCCGGCGTTCGGCGTTTGCTTATTTTTGTGGGGGGTGACCACGTACTGGGCATATTTGTACTTGGAGAATTTTCGAAATCAGTCACACACTTCAAAAATTTCACCAGCTTTTTCTCCCTGCGAAACTGAATTCTGAGCTTAAAACCCGTGCGAATCAGCAGATCCGGGCCCCAAGAGGAGCTAGCATGCTGGTTGTGTGGCAAACCTGATGCTAGCTACTGCAGGGAACCTGTGAGGCACATTGCGGCGTGCCCAACTGAGTCAAGTAAAAACGCCAGTTTGTAGCAAACCGTAGTGACAAGTAGCCAGTCGTCATCTACTCCACGCGGCGCACGCGCTTGTTCGCAAATATTTGCAGCTGTGCCACGTGAGAGATCCGGAGCTGCGAAGTCGCTTCCGAACTCTCGCATGAGATGCCTGACGTGGACGTTCTCCCGGGGAACTGGGTGGCCTTTTCATTTACCCGGTCTTTTCATGTCCCTCTCAACCCTACGACAGCATACAGAAGGCTTTTCGAAGATGAAAGACGGGGTAGAGCTTCCTTGTGCGGATAGAAAACGAAGGGGGCGGAAATCGTCGAGAATTTCACTACCTGGAGCTCACGGCACAAAGAACGTTGGACGTGACTAACTTGAACATCGCGGATTGCCTGAACAGTCTTAGGCAAACGACGACGGAATCGACGCTTCGGACCCCCCTTCATCTTCCTCCTCGGCGTCATCTTCCTCCACCTCCTCCTCGGCGTCGATGTCGTCCATCACCTCGTCACGTTGGTCAACTTCGCTGCTACAATCATCTGGCGCAGGCGCGTCGACCAACGACGCGACCACAGCAAGAAGAGCAATTATTTCTGCTATGACGATGTTCTCGTCAGCAATCTTCTTGACAGCCGGACGGAGCTTCGCCAGAGCCTTTCCAGTCACGTCAGCGTCTTCACCCTTCTTCACTTTCTGAAGCAGTTGACGGAACGAACTGTGTCCATCCTTCTTCTCCTTCTGTTTCCGCCCACCCCCTGCTGCCCGCCGTCTCTTCGAGGACTCCCAACTCAGCATCCCCTCAGCAAGCAACTCCCTTGCTTCTGCCGGGTTCGGTCCGTTTCGAACCAAAAAGAGTTCGTTGCTGACTGCTTTCAGCGACGTTTCGATCCTCGCGGGATCCAAGCGAGCGCGCATCAACCCAAAGTCTCGCTCGATCCCACAGCTGCTCGGGCAGCTACAGCACAGAGCCACTTGTAGAACTCGGCTTGTGGCGACTGCAATCCCTGTCTTGTCTTCTGTCCGTTCAAGTTCTGCAACCGTTGCGGACCAGAAGTTTTCATAGCTGCCCTCGTTGAGGACAGCTTTCTGACGAACTGCTTCCCACTGGTTCATCAGGTCTTTCTTGCGGAAGCTCGTGTCGACTCTCGCGAGTTTGCACATGGTTCTCCATGCGCCTTCTTGAGCCTGCAGAGTCTTCTTCGGTGTGGGTTTTTTCGGCGCGGGCTTCGGGCATGTCTGCGCATCAGATCCACTCGGCGGGGGCGATGCTTTAGGAGCTACTTCACTTCGACGTTTTTTTGCAGGGGGTGCGTTGCCCGACGCAGCTGGGCTTATTTTCGCCTTCGCAACAGGACTCCGTGATCCGGGAGGCAGTGCAGTACCGGGTGCACGGCTAGCATCCGATGCAGGTTGGCTAAACAGGGTCCTGAACGCCGTTTTCCTGATCTCCGCGTTGTCGGCCAAGGAATGCTTGGACACCTTCGCTTGTTTCGGAGCTTGCGCCAGTGGTTTGGATCCCTCATCCTCGGACTCGCCACCAGAGCGCTTTTTGGGAGTTTCTTTCTCCATCGGGGGTGGGACTGCCGTAGAAAGCTTGGACACCTTAGCTTGTTTCGGAGCTTGAGCTTGTGCCAGTGGTTTGGATCCCTCTTCCTCGGACTCGCCACCAGTGCACTTTTTGAAAGTTTCTTTAGCCGTCGGGGGCGGGACTGCCGCAGAAAGGAGCTGGGTCGCTGCCAGCACATGGGGGGAAAAAAGGCTCGCGGGCACAAGGACGTTGATGACTTTCATGTGCAAATCTTTCAGATTCCGGGGAATCCCAGGTTTGGTTGTCATGGCCGAGACCTGCTGTTGCGCCAGAGCGATGGAAGCCTCAATGTGGACACCGTGGCCCACACTTAGCTGGCTCTTCAACTGCGGACCTGCCAGGATCGCAAACAAGTCGCAGAAATACTGGAGACTCTCGACGAACCGAGGATCCTTCAGAACGGGCAGTAACGATGGTACTTCCTTCCTGGTCGTTTTACTTTTCGTGCGTCTGAGAACACTCCGTTTCGTCTCGAACATCCGTACCCACCACGGCCTCATGACCGAAGCCTTCACGAGTGACCTCTGCCATTTCGGAAGCCATCGAATTCGCCAACTCCCATCAGCTTTCCTCGGCTGTACCCCTGTCCCTTTCATCAGCTTTGCCAACTCGCGACGGAGCAAAGTACTCGCACGAAAAATCCGGAAAGTAGCGCGAACTGTGTCTGCTACGTACTGGAACTCGGGATCCTGCAGCAAGAATCTCGTGCCCCGATGCCTTCGTCAGCAACGCAGCAGCGCCCTTCTTCTTTCCTGTCAGTGGGGAACCGTCGTCAGAACACCAGCCAAATATGTGGCGAGACTGCAGGCTCAGTCCCCTCAAAAGGTTCCTCACGGCGTCCAGAGAAGCTTCGCCATTCGCGCTCTGATCGTCCAGGTCCGGGTCCACAGCAGGGACGAGCCCGAGAAAAACTTCTCGTACCACATCGGGTGACGAGGTGTCAACAAACCGGAGACGGGCAGCAACGGCCTCGTCGCCTCCCTTCGAAAGAGAAGAAGAGTCAACCACAACGAACAGAGGACGAAGGAAGCTTTCACCATGGCGCAGGAGCTCCAGCCGCACGAATGCTGCAGACCAGGTTTCTTGCCCATCAACACACGCGGGAGGCCATCGAGCTTGCCCAAGAGGACAATCTCTGGTCATCAGCTCAAACTTTGTACGCGAGCCATCCATGCAGACTTCTACTTTTGCTTTCCGCAGCTCGACATCGTCACCGACTCACCTCTGTGTACTGGAAACCCCTATCAGAGTCACCAGCGCAAAACTGGAGGCAGAAACGATGAAAAGTAGTGTCGAAAAGACCACGCAATGCTGTTTTTGGAGGTCTTTGGGCGGAGAGTTTTTGGCACAAGTGTCCCACAGCAGGTTCTGCATGCCAAATTGTTGCGTACCAGACTTCCCAAGCAGACGCGGAGAAGGTCGGTTTTCAAGGGGTCGTAGGTGCTTTCTGGACATACACACGAGAACTTGAAACAGAACACTGGCCTAGTATCTTAAGAGCAGTGTTAGAGCAGTGAGTACACGACGCACTTGTTAGCTGCTTTCTTTTGGGACATAACTAATTATATTTCTAGAAGTGATGTAACGAGTGATCACTTGTTGTTCAGCGATCGCTTGTTATAAAACAAGCGATCGCTTGTCGCTTAACAAGTGCCACTTGTTATGTAACAAGTGCCACTCGTGCTACAGTTTCATTTGTTAGGTCGTGTAGGATATTATATGCTGAGTGCGTCGTGCATTAATGAGGCAGTGGTGGGGGAAAATCTTAGTTTCGTGTTCAGGCGCTACTTGCCTCTCATGTGTTTGATGCTAGCATCAAGTCTTCTTCGCGGAATGCAGAGTCTTATTTTCTGTTCTTTTCTTTCTTTGGTTGTCGACAACTTCTTTTTTCTCCTTCTACTTTCTTTACCATGGTTTTTTGGACTTTCTGGTGCCGTAGAGTAGTTCTTCTTTCTCTATGCCGCCCACGTCGATGTTCGTTTAGCATTGAGTTCTTTTAAGTACATGAACCACATGGATTAGCATGCACTGCCTTGAAAGTCAGGTTATCGGATGACGTCGTTACCTGCCATTGCGTCGTCAAGGTCGAGCATTTGTGGAGCTAGCGGGGTTTGGCTTTCTTGTGATTCCAGAGACTGGGGCTGGGGGCGAGGAATGGAAGCAGGTGGTCAAGTTCGGGGAACGAACTAAGTTCGTTTCCGTTGGTGCTAAAAAAAAGTTCGGGGAACGAGCTAAGCTCATTCCGTTGGTGCTAAAAAAAAGTTCGGGGAACGAGCTAAGCTCATTCCGTTGGTACTACAAAAAAGTTCTATTTTGTTGGTACTAAAAAAAAGTTCCATTTCGTTGGTACTAAAAAAAAGTTCGGGGAACGAGCTAAGCTCATTCCGTTGGTACTAAAAAAAAGTTCTATTCCGTTGGTACTAAAAAAAAGTTCCATTTCGTTGGTACTAAAAAAAAGTTCGGGGAACGAGCTAAGCTCATTCCGTTGGTACTAAAAAAAAGTTCGGGGAACGAACTGAGTTCTATTCCGTTGGTACTAAAAAAAAGTTCCATTTCGTTGGTACTAAAAAAAAGTTCGGGGAACGAGCTAAGCTCATTCCGTTGGTACTAAAAAAAAGTTCGGGGAACGAACTAAGTTCTATTCCGTTGGTACTAAAAAAAAGTTCGGGGAACGAGCTGAGTTCTATTCCGTTGGTACTAAAAAAAAGTTCCATTTCGTTGGTACTAAAAAAAAAGTTCGGAGAACGAGCTAAGCTCATTCCGTTGGTACAAAAAAAAAGTTCTATTCCGTTGGTGCTAAAAAAAAGTTCTATTCCGTTGGTACTAAAAAAAAGTTCCATTTCGTTGGTACTAAAAAAAAGTTCGGGGAACGAGCTAAGCTCATTCCGAAGTGGCTATAGAGACAGGGTCCCGAACGACCCGAATGGATCCGAAAGGGGGATCCGAAAAAGCTGTATGGGCCCGAATGGGCCCCGCCAGCGTGATGCTGCAGTTTGTTGGGTTTGCAGTTTGCAGTTTGTTTGGTTTGCAGTTTGTTTTGTTGTTTGGCAGCTGTGCTTCTTCACGTTTGCAGGTGCGTTTTCCGCCAGTGGGAGAAAGAGAGAGAGAAGGGTGCTGAAAAACGACCGGGTGACCTTCTTGCACACTTTGTTGCAACACCTTCTTCTAACACCTTTTTGCAAGAACAAGGTGTTAGAAAAGGTTTCGCAAGAACGTTCAAAAACCTTCTTGGGGGGGGGTTTGCGGGTGTTCGTTTAGCAGCGGCAGTGGTGGGGGAGGGTCAAAAAGATGAAGATTGGAGTTGTGCGCGCAAGCAACGATTCCCGATGCCAATGATTTCGAAGTAGTCTCGAGTTCCCAGCAAGAGGCCACCTTCTCGCTGGGGTGGTTTTACCACGACGAAAGAAAAACTGGTACGCATGTGCATCCTCACAACTCATTCGTTATGGGTTATGGCTAGACATGTCCGGGACTGTTTGTGACCGACACCAAGTACATTCCTTCGTGGAGGGTAGTCTTGGGCCCCCCACGTTCTCCAAGTTGAGCATTGAGTTCTTTAAGGTGCAAGTGCCATCAAGGCAGGCGAGCACTTCCCCACGTTCTACAAGTTGAGCAGGGGTTGCCTTGTAGCCCGTACCGGTTTTTAGTTGTATAAGCACCTGCTTTGTAGGAAATGCTTGAGGAGACTGCCAGTTTCGATAGATCAAAAAAAGGAGGTAAACGTGCTGTAGCCCACACGAACCACAGGTAAATCTGGGTTTAGTGGCGGGCGTAAGCGTTCAACAAAAAAAGACCCACTTTACACCGATCTGCCTTCACGAGTATTTCCTACAAAAGCAGATCATCACCCGAAGAGAAAAAAGAAAGGGGGGTGAAAACTCCATTTTGAACGTACGTTGTGGCACACCGCCGCCTTGCGACCGGTGCCGTCCCTTCCCCCCGTCACACAACCGCAGGGCGCCCGCGCCAAAACAGAAAAAAAAATAAAAAGCTCGACGTTTTCTTGGGGGTTTTCTTCTTCTTCTTTAATTCCTTTGCTTTTTTTTTTTTTTTTTTTTAAAGCTGGTTTAACGTTTCTCTGCGGGGTATTCATTTGCCGGGAACTACGCGTCCGGGGGACGGGAGGCTGGCGCTGCTTTTGCACACATGCAACAAGCACGTGTAAAGCACACAGCACGTAGATGCATAGCACCACGTAGCAGAGACCACCCCCTTAAGAAGTAGTGCGCGTCTCGGGTAAGCAGCAAGCCGCCGATGCCAAAAGACGCCCCCACTACAACGACACGCCCACCTATTTAAGGGTCGAGATCTCGTTCGTTAACGGATATCTCTTGACAAATCACTCCACCAATCAGGAGCGTGATGAGCTGGTGGTAGTGCACGTAGTCGCAGACACAAGCGTTTCGGGACCCGAGGTGGGATCTGGACCAGACCCGGGATCAGACTCCTTTTGGCCAAATCACCATGGGTCAGCATTTTCTTTAGCACATGAACCACATGGATTACCACTTTACCATGGATCAGCATTGACTGCTGTAAAGTGCAAGTGCCATGAAGGCAGGCAAGCAGTGTATGTCTCAGCATTGAGCTCTTGAGTACATGAGCTACATGGATTTGCACGCACCTTCTCGGAGGCCGGATGACTTTATGACGTCGTCACCTGCCATTGCTTTGGCAACTTCTTGTGTGTTCCAAGAAGCCGTGTTGCCGGCTATTTGTTATTGCGCTATCTTTTTCTGAAGGTTCCGGTCGAGGCGGGGACGCGCTTGGGTGGCGGGGTGCTCGGTGTTCTCCATCGAATGGATAGCCTTGCTTTTGTTTTTCGGGTTCTCTCTCCCTTAAGCCAATTCACCCTCTGCCCGATCGAACGTTGTCGACGTTGCAGTTTTGGGTTAGAAAGCAAAGAATCTGTGCGATATTCTGCATCAGTTCTAGTAGAGCGTAATCGAGCTCAGGTGGTCTCCAGGGAGGGCAGGGAGGGGTAGGTGAATTAGCTCATCTCTTTCGCTTTACTTTTCCGACGGCAGCTTGTGTCAAACTAGCTCACCCAGGGGGTGGTTTGCTCCGTCTCGGCAGGTGCCTCTCTACCGTTCCGGAAGTGAAGTTGCTTGGTCTCATTTCGAACTTTTCGTGTTAATACTTCGTTTTTCTTCTTTCGTTTCTTTCACGTGCTTGCACGTTTCAGCCGCCGGTGAAAGACAAGCTCGAAAAAAACAGAATAGCACGCGAGGGGACGGAAAAGGGATGGGGACGGGGGGTGGCGGCACAGGTAGGAAATGGAAGGGAAAACTTGCCCCGAGCACGGTATCCACCCCGGACTCCCACTCCGGGTTGCGGGAGTGGTTTTGCGGTCGTTTGTGCGGTCGGCCTCACTCCCTCTTCTATGCGGGAGTGGGACCCCCTCAATGCGGGAGTGGGACTCCCACAATGCGGGAGTGGAACCCCCTCAATACGGGAGTTGGACTCCCTCAATGCGGGAGTGGAACCCCCTCAATACGGGAGTTGGACTCCCTCAATGCGGGAGTGGAACCCCCTCAATACGGGAGTTGGACTCCCTCAATGCGGGAGTGGAACCCCCTCAATGCGGGAGTGGGACTCCCTCGATGCGGGAGTGGGACTCCCTCAATGCGGGAGTGGAACCCCCTCAATATGGGAGTTGGACTCCCTCAATGCGGGAGTGGAACCCCCTCAATGCGGGAGTGGGACCTCCTCAATGCGGGAGTGGGACCTCCTCAATGCGGGAGTGCCACTCCCGCATTGAGGGAGTGGCCACTCCCGCACGTTTTCACGCCCGCATTGACTTAGTCTATGGCTGCTGACGTCCGGGGTGTAGTAAATGGAAGGGAAAACTTGCCCCGACATGAAGACCGCACGAACTCACACAAACTGCACTCACGCCGCAGTTGGCTTTCCAACCACTCAACTTTAGTAGACTGCGAACTCGTCGAGGGCAACAGTTGTTTCCACCCAGCTGGCAACGCTGATGCATCGAGTGGTCACTGGACTTGGCAGCGTTTTCGAGTCGTCGAGGGCTGGCGTGCCTTCGAAGATCGTGTTCCAGTTTGCACAATCTTCGGAAACCTGTACCTTTAGTGCCAGTGGGTACCAGCTGAACTTGATCGCCCAACTCGTGACGACTGTGCCAGCCCCAAGATCAATCGCCAGCCGAGCGGGGCTCGTCCCAGTTGTCCAGCTGATCCACCGCGTGTCAAGGTTGCCGTCAACAGCGTTAACTGCGGCCCCCGTGCTGGTGGTGGCCGAGGACAACACTGGCTTGTTTAAGGCCAAGTTGACAGGTCCGGTTGGAGGCGCCGGTGCCCCGACCGGCGAGCCGAAATCAACCGCAGACACGAGCAAGTTTGCCTCCGGGACGACTGCACGTCCGCTGCGCGGCGTGCGCCACTCAAACACCAAGACCGATTCGCCATTGTGCTCAAAGAACTGCAGGTCGACAGTGTGCAGCCCAGCATCCAAGCGCAAAGTACACTCCTTTGTAAGCTTGCCGTGAACACCGCCGTTGTCGACAATCAGATTTCCGTCGATGAACAACCGCGAGCCGTCATCGGATGAGATGTAAAACGTGTAATCACCGGCCTCGTCGATCTTCAGGTTCCCGAAGTGTCGAGACGCGAAGTCGTTGACGAAGTTCCCAAACTGGCCCCATGTCCCCTTGTTCATGAACCTGATTGTGCCTGATGTTGTCTCGACATCCGGCGTGAGGCTGTTGAAGTCGGGAAAATTAAGCATCCAGTCCGCACTTCGATACAAGCGAGTCTTCAATCCCGAGGCAGTTCCTTGATCTGGTGCAGGTACAGGACCCGGTGCAGGTACAGGACCTGGTGCGGGTACGAGACCTCCTGCTCCTGCCAAGAAGTCAGTCGCTGCCACGCGCAAAACAGACGCCGGAATCAACACCTTACCATTGGAACGCGGCGGGCGCCACTCAAGCAGCAATACCGATTCTCCGGTGTGCTCAAAGAAATGCAAGTCAATCGTGTGCAGCCCAGGGTTCAACTGCAAAGTGCCTTCCCTCGTTGTAGCGCCGTGAAGACCACCGTTGTCGACAATCTGCTGTCCATCGATGTACAACCGCGAGCCGTCGTCGGAGGTGGTGTAAAACGTGTACGAGCCGGCTTCGTCAATTTCGATCAACCCAAAGTGCCGAGTCGCGAAGTCGTTGGTTACACCTGCGAACGGGCGCCACTCCTGCTTGTTGTTGAACCTGACTGTACCGGACACCCACTCGGCAATCGGTGTGAGGCTGTCGTAAGCAGGAAAGTTTTTCACGTCGCCGCCGGGTTTGTAAGCGCGCGACTTTAATCCTTCACCAGTCACCTCGCCTGACGTCGGTGGACCTGGTGCGGGTACAGGACCTGGTGCAGGTACAGGACCTGGGGCAGGTACAGGACCTGGGGCAGGTACAGGACCTGGGGCAGGTACAGGACCTGGGGCAGGTACACCTGGTGCGGATGGTGCATCCGGGGGCGCAGAGCCAGCGCCTGGAACTTTGAACTTAAGATCTGCTGCACCAAATGGCAAATCGCCTTCAAGGAACAGGGTCGGTGTGGAAAACATGGCAGGATGGAGTGTCAACACAACGTGGGTCTCCTGCTGCTCATAAAACTGCCGTGTTGGCTTCAACGGCCCCACAGTCAGCACCGAGCCGTCAATCTGGACCAACGATGCGTCCAGCATGGTGGATTTCAACGCGTTCCACCCTGTCGGGCCTGAGGTCGCAGCTGTCATTGAATCGATTACAGCTCGTTTCGTCGTCTCGGTCGCAGCCCACGTGTTGTCGCCTTCGAGAGTCAGTGTCAGCGTCGTCCCTCCTGAGACCAAGTCACCTTGGGTTGCGGATGGGAGTGACCCTGTCATCGAAACGTACGAATCGCAGTAGAAATTAACCTCATCGAGCCAGTAGTTCGCCGCGGTGTTGGCCACCCGCTCCAACCGTTCTTTTTCGCCAACGCAGTGGGAGCCGATGGGGGCGGAAGACACGTACCGCTTGTGGTCGATGGAGAGAGAGATGGTTCGCGTCCCTGCATCATAGTCAATCTCCACGTAGTACCAGCGGCGCGGGTCCAGGACGAGATCGACTGTCGTAGAAGAAGAGCCAGACACCACTGGCTTAGAACCACCTCGGAAGTCGACACTCCAGCAGGGGTTATCATGACCGGGTTTAAAGCTCATGACCGGTCCGTCGTTGGGATACTCCAAAGCGATGTAGAACGTGTACTTGCTCCAGCGCTGGTTCGTGCTGTCCCGCACTACGTATTGCGCCTCGCTGGTGAAGTGCGCAGAGGACCCCAAAACAGCGAAGTCAGCATCCTTGGTACCGCTCTCCAAGAAAGACAGGAACGAGTCTTCGAATGGGAAAAACAGGTTGTCCCCGCATGTGTCGTACCCGCGGCATTCATGGCCTCCATACCCCGCATCGCACGAGCACGAATCCCAAGGATGCGAGGTACAAGTACCTCGTCCGCCGCAGACTGTGGGATCGCTGGCAGTCTTCCCGTAGCAAACCAGGTCGTCTGACGCTATTTCGACGGAGACTTGGCAGGTCACCGGCTGGCCGCCGTCTCCGGAGAACGTTGCTGCGAGGACGTACGTAGAACCTGCGAGAGCATTGAGTTCTGCAAAGTGCAACAAGTGTCATGATGGCACGCGAGCACTGGAGGAACTAGAAACTGCGAGAGCAGTTTCGTGAGTTTCAGGCTGCCGTTGGCAAGGTTAAACTTCCCTGTTCCCCCTGTTTTTGCCAGCAAGTGGTCACTGGGCGACCATTCGTTTGCGCAGTGGTCGACCAAAAAACCAGTCACTCAAAATGGATATCTTTTACAAGGTTGCCCACGAAATGTGTTACTTCCGAACATGCCATGAAGGTTGCACTTTTTGCAAGGGTGCGTAGCTGGCAGCCTCCGTTGAACGTGGCTTTACAAAGATGAAACGAGTTCTGAGTTGTGGATACGTAGGCGTAAACATCCATTGAGCCAATTCACCTATCCCCTCCTTGATTGTAATCGAGCGTAATCGTTTGGGTTAGTTTGGTTGAGACTGCAAAAAAAGAATGTGTGCATCGCCGACGGCGCTGTTTTCTTTTCGCACGTGATGAGTCATGCTTTCGACTCTTCAGCTCGTCCTGATCGTCGCGCTCAGGCACGCGTTTGGTGCTTCGCTTCTTCTTCGATTGCTCGTCCAGGATCATCGGTTGCGCGTCGATAAATCTGCTTCTTCACGGCTTGGGCGATGGTCGTGGTGCTTTCTGAGGGATCGTCAGCCCGCTCGGCTTCTTCGGCTGCGCTTCGACAGACCCTCCTCTTCGCCGTTTGGTTCCCGGCTTCGATGCGAACGCAAAGGCCGCTCGTCGTTTCTTCGCTGGCGTTGGCGGCGTCTTCTCGACCTTCGCTGCTGATGTCGACGAGGATTCCCGCTCTTCCGCGCCTTCGGTCCCCTCTTCTTCTGCTGCTTCTGGAAGCACCAACACCACGTTTTTCCTCTTCGGTGGTGACACGGGGCGCTCCGCCTTCTCGAGATTCACCGGCAGATTCAGACCAGAGAAAAGCAGGTACCTACCACCCCCCGTCTTTAAGATCGCGCACTCCCCCCCCGTGTATAAGATCGGTTTTTTTGAGAAATGAGGGCGATCTTATACACGGGGGGGGAGTGGGGTGGGGCCCCGCGCAGCGGGAAAGTTTTTTTTTTTTGGGCGTTTTTACTGTGGGGGGGGGTTCAGGGCCCCGCGCAGCGGAAAAAAAAAATGGGGTGTTTTTTGTCCCCCCCCGTGTTTAAGATCGTCCCCCCCCGTGTATAAGATCGCTTTTTTTGGGGGGCGATCTTAAACACGGAAAAACGCGATCTTAAACACGGGGGGGTAGGTATGTCTAATAACCGTGTGCGATTAATATCGATCCTGACGGTCTCGGAAAGTACCCGCAAGTTAAACATACCCGCAAGCGTCGACGGCGGAGTGAAAGTAAGCGTGGTTTTGATAGAGTCCTGCATGTTGTACGAGCTCTCTTCGATGGTGAAACCAGGCGCTGTCGTCGAGGGGTAGGTGACACGCAGACTTCCACCCGCCTTCCACTGACTGTTGAACTGCGCCGTAAACTTCTTCGAATGCGGGATCAGCAACGTTTCCGTCTCGCTTCTACTCGCCATGCAGGTCGGCAGATCGTAGTCGTCAGAGCAGGTGTTGTACAAGAAGTGGATGGCTGCAACGTCCCCTTTGGTCAGGAGATTGTTCCCGATGAGCCGCTCCACACGCCTGCCGTATCCAACCACGCTGTTTCTGTCGTACGGGCCTAGATCGCGGCCTGCCGCCGATGCTGCCATTGCCGGCCAAGTGTCGGGGGTAACTTCCACGAACTCGTCCCTGTCTCCGCGAAAGTATTCGTGCGTAAACCCGATGCTGTGCATTATCTCGTGGACCACGCCCTCTGAGTGTGAGAGTGTGTTCGAAAATGATAATGCCCCACCTCTGGTGGCAGAGCACTCCCAAGGATGCCCGCTCGAGGTTGCTACTTGGAATTGGAAAGCACATCTGTACATCAACCTGGTAAGCTGATTTGCAAAAGCTATGAGTCCAACTGCACCGACTGCGATATTGTAGTTGTTCACAACAGAAGCATTCCAACTGCTGCCGACACAGCGTTGGCGGGCCTGGCTGGCCGTGTAGCTCACTTGTGATGCAGAAAAGTACGTTGCCCCTGGCAGTAAGGCTAAGCTCGGGTGATGCAAATTTCTGGTGAACCAAAGTTCAGGCGAAGCAAAGTTCGGGCAGAAGGGGAAAAAAGCTTGCTCTGAACCCCTTTGTCCTCCCTGCTGATCTATCTCCTCGACTACCTTTTCCCCCCCGAACTGTTTTGATTCCCTTACCTTCCTTCCTTAAACTGTAAAAAGTACACACCGAGACCGCCGCATCCGTCAACGAAGCCGACATCGGCCTGGCAGGTGGGACACACTCCCACCGGCGATTGGCATCCCTCCGTTGAATGTATCCTCAACCTTGGAAACGGACATGCGGCGAGGTTGTTTTCGTCACATTGATGAAAACGGAGACACGTGTGCTCCTCGTAGTTTGCTATACCCGCGAGCACCCTGGGATCGTTCTCGACCGCCATTGAAGTTGTGTCGATGTAGTAGCGAACCTCGCCGTGCGGAAATAGCTTGTCTTTGGAAACGTATCCAGACAGGGCCAGCGGCCTTGCCTGCCTCTTCGATTCTGCACCGACGAGACACGGTGCCCACGCAGAGAGCGCTACACCAACACACAGACGCAACATTTGGACCCGACTCCCCATGAATAGTTACAACCTGCGGTTTGTTGTTTAAGGGGATGGCGAGACGCGATGAGGGACGACGCGGAGTGAGGGGCCTGGAGACCTGCTATGTAGCTGGGCGGCAGCACATCCGCTGAGCACGTTTTCGATGCTGCGATGTTTTATACTCACGAACTCGCAGACAGACAACTGGGACCGCTCGGCAGAGTTGCTTCGGTGGGGAACAAGCTCCTCCTCAACGTGCGCTTCTTGCAGCGCATGTACGTTGAGAGAGGTCTCTCCCGAAAGGCCTTACTGCGGGAGGTGCAGCACCAGTCGGTCGACCCGCTCGAGAAGGCAGCGGCCAAGCTGCTGACGCAGAGAGGCAGCCGCGCCAGGCGTGGAGACCCCGGCCGAAGCATGGAAACGGAAGGGGCGGAGGATATTGACTGTGGGCCTCGCTGTCGGCGACAAGACCGTGGCTGCCCTTTCTGCAGTCAACATGCTTCGTCGAGGAAATACGAGACACTCGCATAGCACCCGCATTCAAATGTGTTCATGAGAGTCAGCGACGACATCTCGGAGAAGCAGTCGCGAAGGACAGTCTCTGGGACTGCATGGGTCTTCCTGGCAGACAGCTCGGTCCCATGCCCTCTTCCTGAGAAGTCATGGAGGACAGTCAGGGTCAGGGCGCACGGCTCTTCCGCAGTAATCTCTGGGACAGGGCACAGCCCTCTTCCGGTGGAGTCACGGTGACAGCCTCTGGGCAGGGCACAAGACCCTCTGCCTGAGAAGCCACATGGGCAGTCTCTGGGACAGGGTGCACGGCCTTCTTCCGGAGGAGTCACGGAGACAGCCTCTGGGCAGGGCACAAGACCCTCTGCCTGAGAAGCCACATGGGCAGTCTCTGGGACAGGGTGCATGGCCTTCTTCCGGAGGAGTCACGGAGACAGCCTCTGGGCAGGGCACAAGTCCCTCTTCCTGAGAAGCCACATGAGTGAGCAGTCTCTGGGACAGATAGCTCTCCCTCGGGAACGCGTCGCCGGACGCCGAGACCACATTGCCGCCACCTGCAACCGAGAACTTGCCGCGTCCGTACTCGCTTTTCGGTTCAAGTCAGTTTCGGGAAGCGACAGTCACGAGATACCAAACAAAATCGAAGGAAGGTGCTTGGTAAATCTCGTTCCTGCCTGCGCTTGCGCGGAATTAGCTGAATTAAGTTGTTTCACTTGAACGGGCTCAACTTCTGCGGGCCTCCATAGATGAGAGGCCCCTTCTGGACAAGACGGCCCCCTCGTTTCAAGGGTTGGGGTTTACGGGGTCCGCTAGGACGGGGTTAATGTATCGCCAAACCGGGGGGAGAGATCTTGAGAGCCAAGTTTCTGAAGGAACTGGCCTTTGGAGGCCTTGGGGATC
Source organism: Diplonema papillatum (assembly GCA_030068145.1). NCBI lineage: Eukaryota > Euglenozoa > Diplonemea > Diplonemida > Diplonemidae > Diplonema > Diplonema papillatum. Next base: position 42,313 of record JAPJBO010000969.1, read on the forward strand.
GGAAAGGATGGGTGGTTGCGCATCGCTTCGGTGACCCGGAACATGTCTGGCAGAAATTGAAGACGCAAAGAGGACGGGACTGGAGGTTGTGGGAGTGTGATGCATGTGGCGGAGTCGATGGTGCTCGTTTTTCGTGTCCGAGAATCAAGGGTCACTGCGGCATGGATATCTGTGAAAACCCTGCCACAAGACAAACAACAGCTTCCTGTCTCCAAGTATCCGCTCATCGTTGCAGGATTGGATAGATGCGGTCATGAAGCCGCGGGTCATACCGAAGAAGCTCCCTACCCGGCGTTTGTCGATGCAAGCAAGAAAGGGTGGGGAGGTGTCCCAGTGGATTCTCGCACGGTCACCATCTTGGGGGGCCCGTGGTCAGCCGAGGAATCCGGGCTACACATCAACGTTTTAGAGGCAATGAAGAGTGAGGATCAGACCCAGTCAACGGATCGAGCTTCGAATCGGAGAAGGTGTGTATGTACTTGGATGTGACACCTGGTTCGTTCGGGATGGGGGACTGCGTGGTTTTTCCGTTTCAACAGAAAGGGGGCGGAAGAAACGAGTTTCGGCAACTCCCGTCGGTGGAAATCCTGCCGAAAAGGAAATCAACCGGCTAGTGGAGGAAAGAACCCAAGAAATGGACCGTTCGATTTTACTCTTCGCTTTTTCTCACGAACGGGGGGGTCGGTCCTGCTTTTGGCTATGTAGGTTCTCCCGACTCCCGAATCGTACGGTTAGTACGAACTCAAGAGGTCTAGTCAACCATTCCCTGCAGCATTAGCATACTTTCAAGAACAATTCCGACCATCGTCGTTGCGCCAGGAGAACGGAATCCGGGCGGTATCAAATTTGGGGGGTATGCGTGCGACACCGGTGGATGGTTTGGATGGTGTGAGTCTTGCAACATCCCAGGGTTGCCAGGCTTTAACGCCCTCCGACCCTTGCGCAAGGCAGTCACACGTCATACGCTGCATTGCTCTGCGATTTCGTATTTTTTACGAAGGCATGTGGTGTGAAGCAAGGGGTGGTCCGTCGTAAGGTGGCGGTTAAGCTACACGCAAAGCAATGGCAATTTGGTTCACTTCGAATGGCTTGCAAAAGCCTCGCGTGCCAGGCTTTGCTTCACTTGAAAGGTCTTGTGGCCTACTCGATGATTGCGTTTTGCCTTTACGAGTGTCTTGGGATGACTAGACGCCCTCCGCAAGTACTGAACAAGTTGAGCCGGTCCGTCCCTATCTCTTGAAACTGCATCGAAGTGCTTGCCGCTGGTCATCACAGTGAATCACGGTCCACCAAGGTCTACCAGGTCCATCCCTAGTCCCTAGCTGCATCGAATTGCCCGGTGCTGTACGCTGCGGTCTATCAAGAGGGGATGGACCGGCTCACAAGTTCGCTTCGCCTCGAATGGTCTAGTGGCTACTCGATGACTGCAAGCGTTTGTTCACTTCAAAGGCCCTGGGATCACTCGATACGCTGCCCGCAGGTGTTGGAGACGTCAAGGTTCGCTTCACTTCGGAAAGCCCAGCGGCCCAACGGTGAGATGCGGCCAGAGGGTTTTTGCCTTTGCGCGGAACTTTACGCTAGCGGGCACTGCCGACGGCATTGTAGTAAGTTTCGGGCTGAGTGCGCTGGTTTAGAAACAGCAGCACGCCGCTAACGTACGCGCCTCCGGCCTGTGTGGGTGGTACGGGTAAAACCGTGCAGCGGCCAGAGACTTGCCAGGGAACAGTGGCGGGCAACACACAGAGGAAAAGTGGGTCCATTTTTAGCGTTTATTGTGGTTTAGAGGTTGGGTGTTTTAGGCTCCGGTTGACCATTGAGGCTGTGAGGCGGGGGGTAGTATGAGGGTAGTAGGTATGCTTACACACTTTAACTACGGTAACTACAATTTTTAGCGTTTATTTTTAGAGTGCAAGTCCAAGGTCCTCATCGCCGGAGCTATTCGCGAGCGAAGGTTCGTCGGCCCCTTTGGGGCAGCTTTCCTGGCCTTTTCCGGAAGCTGCCTAATGTGTGCCTCCAGCTTTTGAGCGGTGTGCCATCTTCCACTAAGCGGTGGTGTTGCCTTGGCGCAACGAGTGTGAATTAGTTGCACTAGTGAAATTGTCAGGCCTTCAACACCTGTTAAAAGACAACAACAGCAAGTAGTACGACGCTTGCGCGCCTCTTTCACGTCGCGGATGTTTGTGACCGGGGCATTTCAGGCCTTCAACACCTGCTAAAAGACAACAACAGCAAGTAGTACGACGCTTGCGCGCCTCTTTCACGTAGCGGATGTTTGTGACCGGGGCATTTCAGGCCTTCAACACCTGCTAAAAGACAACAACAGCAAGTAGTACGACGCTTGCGCGCCTCTTTCACGTAGCGGATGTTTGTGACCGGGGCATTTCAGGCCTTCAACACCTGTTAAAAGACAACAACAGCAAGTAGTACGACGCTTGCGCGCCTCTTTCACGTCGCGGATGTTTGTGACCGGGGCATTTCAGGCCTTCAACACCTGCTAAAAGACAACAACAGCAAGTAGTACGACGCTTGCGCGCCTCTTTCACGTCGCGGATGTTTGTGACCGGGGCATTTCAGGCCTTCAACACCTGCTAAAAGACAACAACAGCAAGTAGTACGACGCTTGCGCGCCTCTTTCACGTCGCGGATGTTTGTGACCGGGGCATTTCAGGCCTTCAACACCTGCTAAAAGACAACAACAGCAAGTAGTACGACGCTTGCGCGCCTCTTTCACGTCGCGGATGTTTGTGACCGGGGCATTTCAGGCCTTCAACACCTGCTAAAAGACAACAACAGCAAGTAGTACGACGCTTGCGCGCCTCTTTCACGTCGCGGATGTTTGTGACCGGGGCATTTCAGGCCTTCAACACCTGCTAAAAGACAACAACAGCAAGTAGTACGACGCTTGCGCGCCTCTTTCACGTCGCGGATGTTTGTGACCGGGGCATTTCAGGCCTTCAACACCTGCTAAAAGGTCAGCTACGTGGACCAGCGAAGAAATCGCCAGAACCCCAGCACCCGCTGGCTCTTCCGAGCTTCCAAAGAGCCACAAGAGTCAGTTACCAAGAGCTGGGAGCCACCGCCAACGCTGCCTGCCGTCACATTCTGACAGCCCCTGCTGCTGTTCAGCCAAACTTGCAGTGAATCTTCAGCACGGTTGCTAATGTTTAGGCGGGTCTGTGGCTGGAAAGTGCAGATATGACGCAGACAAGACCCGTGCCGTGTTGAACACATAGCCATTCCAAGCACGGTCTTGCAAACGGTCACCCTCTGCTGGGTTCATCCCCAGCAGGAGGGGTGATGCACCCCCTTCCTCCTATCCTCTTCTCCGAAGGACTGGAGGGAGTGCCAGCATCAAATGTGCACGAAGGCAAAGTCAGACAGTACGCATAATGCGGCAACCCGGGGTCTTCCGACCGACAGCGCACACTCACATTCGTTAGGAATGTGGGTACTAGAGCGAATGTTAGCATAAGGATCCGGGGGTTTGGAGTCTCCGGGTGTCTATCGTCGAAAGTGGCTATTGATTCGCCGAGAGAAATGGCAGTTTTCTTGCACGTTTTCCAGATTGCCACGAGAGCCCGTAGGTTCCTGTCCTTTTTGGACTCGATGTCGGTGGGGGTCAATTTCCTGGACAAAAAAAACTGCATTCAGCTACTAATGCTAAGACGCCATGCATGGAAAGGAGGAGGAAGACAAAGCAGCAGCATACGAGCATGAGGTAGAACAGCTGCTTTCCGCCAAACATGAGCCACACGCCTCCTGAAAACAGGAACAAGGCGCCGGCGTCGGCCAACACGCACCAGCTCCACATCGGCATGTCGTCGAAGATGGTGCGGCACTTTTTGCACCGGCACCGTGCGCAAGTGCAGACGAGCTCTGGGGCGCACGTCGTGCACAGGCACCCCCCGCAGTCGCACATGCGGTTGACTACGTCTACGGACACACTTGAGCCAGTCGACCAGTCGCCTGAGAAAGAATTGGTGTGACTTTCAAGTGCAGAGTAACAGTTTGCAGAGGCAGGCCACCCTATCCCGCGCGCTGCACCATCAGTCTTGGATAGGCGAGTAAGGAGATGGTTCTGGTGACCAGACTGTAGGGTAACCACGCAATGTGCACAAGTGCAGACGAGCTCTGGGTCGCACGTTGTACCCCCCGCATATGCGGTTGACTACGTCTACAGACACACTTGAGCCAGTCGACCAGTCGCCTGAGAAAGAATTGGTGTGACTTTCAAGTGCAGAGTGACAGTTCGCAGAGGCAGGCCACCCTATCCCGCGCACTGCACCATTTGTCTTGGATAGGCGAGTAAGGAGATGGTTCTGGTGACCAGACTGTAGGGTAACCACGCAATGTGCACAAGTGCAGACGAGCTCTGGGTCGCACGTTGTGCACAGGCACCCCCCGCATATGCGGTTGACTACGTCTACGGACACACTCGAGCCAGTTGACCAGTCGCCTGAAAAAAAGCTGGTGCGACTTTCAAGTGCAGTGCGACAGTTCGCAGAGGCAGGCCACCTATGGAATACAGTACCGTAAATGAGAGCTCGTCACTCGCACAACCGCGGCTGATACAAACTAATGATATATATGGGAAGAGAGGGTTGTTTCCAGAGTGCAAGCTACACAGAGATTCGGGGAGGTATAGTCTCCTTTTCGTTGAACGCATTTCCTGATCGTTTTTCACGTGAAGGACGCAAGTGAAAACGCCACGCTTTGCGGCGGCGAAGGTTCTCCTTTTCCTCCAACACTATGGCAATGCGTTGATAAAACTTTAAAAGGTAAAGAAGACGGTTTTGGCTGCACACCTTTCCTGGTGTGCGTTTTGTGCGTCGCGGAGTAGGTCCGGCTGCAGACCCGCAGGCGGCCGTGGCAGCCGCGGCGGCGGCAGCCCTGCAGGCACGTGATGCAGTCCTGCGACGCGTTCGTCGTCCTCTGCGGGCAGTGCCCCTTCATCGCGCCGTGGTGGGCCTCGTGCCCGCAGCGGCGGCAGAGCTGCTCGTCGAGGCCTTGGATGTACGCTATGAACTTGCTAGACGCGGCGTGCTTGCTGTTCTTGTACCGCCTGCAAGCCGACACCACCGTGAAGACCAGCGTCCCCGCGATGGAAAGGACCCAAAACGTCGAAAGCCACGCCACGAGCCAGACGTAGTTCCTCGGCACGCACGTAGCCGACTTCACATCGCAGGTCGCCATCTGCCCGCAGCACTGGCAGCCCCCGCAGCACGCTTCGTCGGCTTCGCAGCCAGAGCAGCAGTCCGAACCCACTACGCAGCACCCCCTGTCCTGTTCACTCGCCTTCCCGCAGCAAACCGGGTACTCCGCTTCGCAGTACGCCGGGAGCTGCGATTTCGCGGCATCCGCGTCGAACGGCGCGGGAAGCGACTGCCCAGCCTTGTAGCTTGCGCAGCACTTGGTGCCTGGAGGTGCGCAGGTGGGCTGCGGGCCGGCCGTGAAGCCGGGTTTGGCGTCGGAGCAGCAGTCGTCGCAGCAGGAGTCTCCGCAGCACGTCTTCGCACACGCGTGGTACGAGTCGGCAGCCCCGCCGGCCGGCGGCTTCGCGCAGTACAACTCTCCGGTGCCGCAGTCTGCGAGGCAGCCTTCGCCGGCTCCGCAGCAGAGGCTGCCGCAGCAGACGGGCTGCTCCGCGGGGCAACAGAAGGAGAGGCTCTTCTCGCTCGTGTAGCAGCACGCCTCGCCCCTCCCGCAGTACGCCCCCCAAGCATCCCCGCACCGGGCATCCGCCGGGACAGCAGCAGCAGCAGCAATGCACGACGCGCCTACCAACACCAGCCGGATCCACCAAGGCATGGACGCCGCCGTCGACTGCCGTCCGCAGCCCGCCACTACCCCCTTACTCTAGTCCCTGCCTTCCCCCACCTTGCGAGCATTTTTTCTGACGTTTGTAAACGAGAGTCCGGTGTCTATCCCAACGTAGTCTAGACTGTTACTTGTATTGAGTATATTATAGTTGTCGTCATAAAACGCGGATTCTCCCTGAGTATTTTGCCAGTATGCAGACAGCACAGGCTGCCGCAACAGGTACGTACACGGGGAACTACGCTTCACAGTATCGCAGTACGCCGGGTCGAACGGCGCGGGAAGCGACTGCCCAGCCTTGTAGCTTGCGCAGCACTTGATGCCTGGAGGTGCGCAGGTGGGCTGCGGGCCGGCCGTGAAGCCGGGTTTGGCGTCGGAGCAACAGTCGTCGCAGCAGGAGTCTCCGCAGCACGTCTCCGCACACGCGTGGTACGAGTCGGCAGCCCCGCCGGCCGGCGGCTTCGCGCAGTACAACTCTCCGGTGCCGCAGTCTGCGAGGCAGCCTTCGCCGGCTCCGCAGCAGAGGCTGCCGCAGCAGACGGGCTGCTCCGCGGGGCAGCAGAAGGAGAGGCTCTTCTCGCCCGCGTAGCAGCACGCCTCGCCCCTCCCGCAGTTCGCCCCCCAAGCATCCCCGCACCGGGCATCCGCCGGGACAGCAGCAGCAGCAGCAGCAATGCACGACGCGCCTACCAACACCAGCCGGATCCACCAAGGCATGGACGCCGCCATCGACTGCCGTCCGCAGCCCGCCACTACCCCCCTACCCTCGTCCCTGCCTTCTCCCACCTAGCAAGCATTTTTTCTGACGTTTGTATACGAGAGTCCGGTGTCTATGCAACGTAGACTGTTGCTTGTATGTTATTCGAGTGACAGTTTTGTGTTGTGTGTGAGTACTATAATAGTCGTCATAGAACGCGGATTCTCTCGGATTTTGCAATCCTGCTGCTGCGGCAAGTTGCAGTGGCATATCCTTCTTGCTTGTTCCCGACCTCGCTCCCGTTGATCGAACCCGACGTCGAGGCAAAAGCTTGGTGCAAGAGCTGTTACGAACACGACGAGCGGCCAACGCAAGATGGCGCTGCATCACGCTGATGCATTTCCTGCCATCTTAGGCTAGACGTTGGCAACAACCAGAGGCAAGAAAACAAAAGGTGTTGCTGTGGGGGTTGCACAATCCACTCCGGGCTCGAGGCCATCAATTTGTCTGCATGTTGTTGCGGACAACGAACGCAGCCAATACGGAATAAGTGGCTGCGACGATGGCCGGGTGTATGCTATTTTCCGTTGGCTCGAGATGGATCAGCGGGTGAAGCCACGATATCGGAGATACTATCCCGGCCCCGGCGCTGCGAGGGAATGCTGCAGCGCGGCATACTTCGAGCGCCTGTTTTTGCATTGCGGTCCCGGCAAGACGCTGGGCCTAATAGGGGACCATAGCGCCACAACGCAAGTCAGCTGGCAATGCCAGTGTCCCACAACACCTGTTTTTTTCTGCATTGCCACAAGAACTTCGCATTTCGGTCGGAACAGGGACCTAAGAGTCACAAGGCCAGTCAGCTGGCAATATATAAGCGAACGCCCCACAACAACTGTTTTTGCATGACCGCGCAAGAATTTCGCATCTTTCGGGGACTTGAGAGCCGCAAGGCCTGTCAGCTGGCAATGCGAGTGCCCGTCGGGCGGCGGACCTTTTCGGTCGGGTTGACGAGCGACTGCGCCTTCCTCTTCTGCGACGCCTTCCGCCCGTCGTCGAGCTTCTGGTGCGCTTCTATCCCGGCCCCGGCGCTGCCGAAGGCTGCGAGGGAATGCTGCAGCGCAGCTGGCGGTGCCAGTGTCCCACAACAACTGTTTTTTTGCATTGCCACAAGAACTTCGCATTTCGGTCGGAACAGGGACCTAAGAGTCACAAGGCCAGTCAGCTGGCAATATATAAGCGAACGCCCCACAACAACTGTTTTTGCATGACCGTGCAAGAATTTCGCATCTTTCGGGGACCTGAGAGCCGCAAGGCCTGTCAGCTGGCAATGCGAGTGCCCGTCGGGCGGCGGACCTTTTCGGTCGGGTTGACGAGCGACTGCGCCTTCCTCTTCTGCGACGCCTTCCGCCCGTCGTCGGGCTTCTGGTGCTCTTCTATCCCAGCCCCGGCGCTGCCGAAGGCTGCGAGGGAATGCTGCAGCGCGGACTTCGAGCACCTGTTTCCGGCAAGACGCTGGGCCTAATAGGGGACCGTAGCGCCACAACGCAAGTCAGCTGGCAATGCCAGTGTCCCACAACAACTGTTTTTTTTGCATTGCCACAAGAACCTCGCATTTCGGTCGGAACAGGGACCTAAGAGTCACAAGGCCAGTCAGCTGGCAATAAGCGAGCGCCCCACAACAACTGTTTTTGCATGACCGTGCAAGAATTTCGCATCTTTCGGGGACTTGAGAGCCGCAAGGCCTGTCAGCTGGCAATGCGAGTGCCCCTCGGGCGGCGGACCTTTTCGGTCGGGTTGACGAGCGACTGCGCCTTCCTCTTCTGCGACGCCTTCCGCCCGTCGTCGGGCTTCTGGTGCGCTTCTATCCCGGCCCCGGCGCTGCCGAAGGCGGCGAGGGAGTGCTGCAGCGCAGCGGACTTCGAGCGCTCGGCGGCCAGCTCTTTGTGGGCCACCGCCAGCTTCTCGCGCGCCGCCGCCGCGTGCTCGTGCAAGTCGGCTATCGCCGCCATCATACCGAAGGCGATCTGCGACCGCTGGATGACCAGCTGCGAGCCCCTTACGCTGGTGAGCGAGAACGAAAGCCGCGAGCCGACCCGAATCGGGTCCCTCGCAGGCTGGCTGGCCCCGGTTTGGCTCGCCGAGGAGCCCCCGCCCTGCGAGAAGCAGAAGCTCTGCGGAACCTCCACGGACAGGACTTCCAGCCCGTCTGCATTTCCCCCTTTCCACGTCGTGGAAACGGTGTTGTGCGCAAGGCCCTTCAGCAGCCGGCCCAGCCAAGGCTGCCACGTCCAGTACCCAACATCGTTCACCGTCGACACCCCGCAAGCGAACTCATGGTCGCCAACCGGTGCCGCGGCGCCGTCGATTCGATCGATTCCCTTCATCAGCTCAGCGACCAGCTTCTTCCGCTGCGAATCCCTTTTCTTCCGCAGTGCGTCGTACGTCAGCGTGGCTTGGAAAAGCTCGTCCGCCATGTCCGTGTAGCACAGCGTGAGGATGTCGGTCTGGTCGGGACGGCAATCGTCGTCTTTATCATCGGCCATCCCCGTGCTCTGCTGCTTGCACAGGCATATTGCCACGGTGTTCGTCGACGTGGCCAACCGGTGGAACAGAGGGCGGAAAGACGGGCTGTTGACCGTGCTGATGAAATCAGCATGATCCCCCGACATGATCTAGGCTTCCTCCACCTGCCAGGATCGGAGGCCTCGGGGGTATTTGCAAGAACGTGCTTGGAATGGATATGTGCTCAACACCCGCACTGGCCCCGTGTTTCGGTCCTTTAAGCCACGGACACGGAGGCCCCGGGAGGGGGGTAGGGGAGGCGGAATCGCCTGTCCCTGTTTTCTTGTCCGCCCTCCCCCCAACCCGGCGATTGTGGCCGCCTGTTAACGCGGGAGCTAGACCGCGAGAGAGAGAGAGAGAGTTTGAATAGAGCATCTATTTGGTATCGGAAAGTAGGTGCGAGATCAGGCAAACCTTGTGCGCTAGCTTCGTTTAACCGTGACTCTAATAATCAGGACCTACCCCAAATTCTCGCTTTACGCGTTCCATGATGTCAATTAAACGTAAATAGGTGCATGTGGCATTTGCACCTGTCGATCCGCGCGCACTTTCATTGACGCGTGCCTTGAAGAAGCGGTTGACCTGCCTCTTGCTTCGCGCAGCTAATTCCAAGACCTTCTGTAACAAGAAAAAGCTTGAATTCGGTATTATTCGCTTTTGAGAGTGACTTTGCAACGAGAAAAGGTTCCAAGCTGGCGCTTATGTAAAAGAAAGGGAAGCGGAAAGCAGGGCCGGAAGGGACGGGCTGAGGCACGAAGCGGCGCACTGGGAAGTGCGCTCCGTGCCGACAAAAGGAGAGAAATGCATGGAAGGCCACTTGCGACAGTTAAGACGTAGCTTAAGACACACATTGGGAATGCGAAGCCACTTCGACGGTGAATACACACTTCGAGTGAAGGAAGGCCTATTCCAACAGTAAACACGCACTTCTACGTGGGTGAAGAAAGGCCACTTTCAACAATGAACGCACATTTCGACGAGTGCGAAAGAAAGCCACTTTCGGCAGTTGAACACTGAAGGAAGGTCACTTCGAGTGAACACACACTTCGGCGAATGCGAAAGACGGCCACTTTCGACAGCACAAGGCCAATGTCGACAGTTAAGACACACTTCGACGAATGCAAAGTGCGCACGGACGGTCATATACCCGCGCCCATGTAGCTGTAGCTAGGCTGCTGCACCCAGTGCTCCCGGACACGGAACGCAGGCGGCGACGGCGGCGGCGTCACGACCTTGTTGGGACCGGAGACTGCGGCTGCGGCCGCTTCGCCGCTGCCGGGGACTCCTGACTCAGCGTGCCGGCAGCGTGACGTGCACGCGGCTGCGCGCCTTGCCTTAGAAGGCCACTTACGACAGTCAAGACACTCATTGACGAATGAGTAGGATGAATGCGAAGGAGGGCTACTTTCAACAGTGGACACACACTTCGATCTGTGTGTGAAGGAAGGTCGCCTTCAACAGTGAACACACACTTCGACGAATGCGAAGTGCGGGGGACGGTCATTTACCCGCACTCATGTAGCTGTAGCTAGGCTGCTGCACCCAGTGCTCCCGGACACGGAACGCAGGCGGCGACGGCGGCGGCGTCACGACCTTGTTGGGACCGGAGACTGCGGCTGCGGCCGCTTCGCCGCTGCGGGCGGCCGGGGGCTCCTGCCCCAGCAGCAGCGGCGGCGGCGGCGGCGGCGGCGGGGCGCCGCCGCCGGGCAGCAAATGGCTGCTGACGAACTGCCTGAGCTCGAGCAACGCATCCTTGGAATCCCGGGAGAACAGCTCGAAGCGAGCGTCGTCAGCGAAGCGAACGAACGCTCTCAGGGGCCGTAGCTGGCGGTGGGTAATTTGGATGATTTGGAGTACATTCGAGTGAGAGTAGTGACGGTCTATAAGTATGCTAACGCCAGACGAAAGTGATCTTCAATTATTGGCCAGGTAAATTGGAATCATCCGATGCAAGTAGTTAGTGACGGTCTAGATTCACACAAAAAGTCAGTCTGAAGGCAGGGCCAAAGGCAGGCTGAAATCAGACGAAGTAAAATTAGAATCACCCCAATGGTGTGATCAGATTCAAGCATTGCCGGGCTCGTGCCAGGTTTGTACCTTTGTGGGCAGGGTTTGAATCACACCACCCAATAGAAGTAATATTTGACGATCCGAAGTCACGCAGAAGTCAGGCTAAAGGCTGGGCGAAAAAGCCGGGCTAAATCAAACCAAAGCCAGGCGAGAGCCGGACGACAAGCGTACAGCGGGCCAACACTTCGTACCACCTGTCCACGCAACGAAGACTACCCCCGTACTACTAGACCCATCGCTGCATCCCTTGAACCGACAGACTTCAAGCCACTGCGTGGAACTTTTGTTTTCCGATTCCTTTGGAGTCCGGTGCCCCCAACACCTTCCTAGTGAGCGGTTCGATACGCGCTTAGCGTTCCCACGATGAATCGACAGAACTCCGAGGTTTCTGAAGAACTTCTCAGAGTAAGCAGCAGCAAAAACAACAGTAGCACAACAAGCAATTGCCGACGACGTCGTTTGCGCACGGTCCAGAGAGTTGGAACGAGAGACGAGAACACACACCTGCAGCGGCTGCCGGCCCCCCGCGTGAGAAAAGTCGATATGGTTGCTCAGCTCTTCGAAGGACTCGAACGCCTTTCCGCAGCCGACAACCCGGCAGGTGTACTCTCGGTGCCACGTCAGCGAAACATGGTAGGCATCCCGCATGAGCCGGAACTTAAGCAGATGCACAAACTTGTAGAGCGGCACGCCTGCATATTTTTAGAGTGCAAGTTCGCTTAGGGATCCGGGGTTTTATAGTCTCCGGGTGACCATTGTCGTAAAGGTTCCTGTAAGGTATAGTAGTGTGCGTATCGTATCTGCTGTAGTGGCAGTACGTGTGCTTGTGCGTGTATCTTTGTTGCATTTAGTTCTTCGCTTACACCACCATGTGTTGTTTTCTCACTCAGGACTTTGACCTGTTGTGTTTGCGTGATTTGTCGTGTAGGGGTAGACCAGCATGACCTCACTTCCGTTCAACACGTGTGTGGTTCGGTAGTTACAGCATTTGGGAATCCCTTTGGTTCTTTGTCGGGCAGCATCGTCGAGCATTTCCTTTCAAGCTGGCGCGTATGTAAAAAGAAAAAGCACACCCCCTCGCACGGCGTTCAGGTCAGCTTCCGTGTACGTGTTCTGGTACAACCGCTCGCGCATGTCGGTTACGGTCACTACGAAGCGAAATCCGACACCTCTCACGTTCTCTGAAGAAAGGCAGCAAACGCAAGTGGCGGGAGCACCGGGAAACGGGTGTTCCCCTGGGTCACACCGCTTCGCTCCTTTGGGGGCCTGGACGTAGATCCTCTGCACGACGACGCCGACCTTGTCGCAGACTTGTTTCAGCACTCGTTCATCGTCGGTTTGGCTGAGCATTACACTGCGCGCCTTTCGCTCATTATTTTCCCTACACCCTTGCAGACACACCCTGCTCTTTTTGGTGCTAACAATCTTGCGGGTTGCCCTTGCATTGCGCAGGCTAGAAAGACGTAGGCAGCGTGTTTTGGGGTTGAACAGAATTCCTAACCTGAACACGACACAGGGTAAAGGCCAAGTCGGAAAACGATCAACCGGCACGCACGATCAAAACGAAGCGTCTGCCCTTTTGTGTTTCCAACGATCCCGCACGGGCGTACAGATTGGTATATTTATACCTTTTTTCATTTGAAGCTCGGCTTCGCGCTTGCTTCCGAGCACGGCAGGTGCTTGCGCAGTGAGGTCGAGCCTCAGAAGCTGGAGTTTAGTTAGGGATTGCACTAGTACTATCGTCCCTCGGGACTACTGACAGCGCACTGTGCACGTGTTGCCATCAGCCGTGCTTGCACACGTGGTCGGGGACCACCGCGAGGAGGTTGGCAACTCCGATGGAGATCCCCTGCTGCAGAAGCTGGAGATAGAGAGGGTGTGCTACAATCAAAACGCGTGTGAGTCCACACCCGAAAAGCGGGTGTGCCACCCGCCTTTTAACTCCAGCTTCTGAGGCTGGACTCCGCCGTGTGGTTGAAGCCGAAGTCGTGGGCTCCTGCAGGGGGCGCTTCCACCACTCCTTCTGGGGGAGCGCTTCTTGTTGTTTGTGGTGAGGCAGGGATCTATTCAGGTTTCGGAAATCCGGCATGAAACTGAAAACATTGAGAGCCCGGACACACGGATTTTTTGCCCTGCCTCGTCAGAAAGGAAGATTTCCGACGTCCACAGTTGAAGCCGTCTGTCGCCGGAGACTAGTGTACTACTAGGAATTGGCAGCTACTCTTCGCACTCGGTCTCGGCTTAAGTCTTCGGTCATTGCACTCAGATCTTGGCTTGGGTAATCGAGTTTGACACGCCATCCGAAGTAATCATCATCGGATGATAGGATGGATACGCCACGTAGTAGTACCACATACCATACCTACAGCACGTAGTACTACTGGGAATTGGCAGCTAGCTTCTAGCCTCATCGCACTCGGTCTTGGCTTAAGTCTTCGGGCATTGCACTCAGATCTTGGCTTGGGTAATCGAGTTTGACACGCCATCCGAAGTCATCATCATCGGATGATAGGATGGATACGCCACGTAGTAGTACCACATACCGTACATTCAGCACGTAGTACTGCTGGGAATTGGCAGCTAGCTTCTAGCCTCATCGCACTCGGTCTCGGCTTAAGTCTTCGGCCATTGCACTCAGATCTTGGGTCGGGTACGCATCTGGAAGGCGGAAGAAAAGGACGTTCTCTTTGTTAAGGAAGCAAGAAAAACGAACGAAAGGTCCCGCGAGGAAAGGAACGCGCGGAGGCCCGGTGTAAATGAAGGGACGGGGGTGGGTGTTGCAAGAACGTGTCTTGAATGGTTGTGTTTCGGGTCCTGTCAGCCACCTTCACATGCGTGTCGCGCAGACAGAACACCGGTCGCGTTTGTCAGGTGGGGGCCGCAAAGCCGTGCGTCCGTCTCTACGCCGACAACGCGTATGAAGAGGTTCGGCCAGCAGGACACTCCTGCCCTCACAGGAACACGGCGGCGGCGAGCACCGACAGAAGCCACAGAGAGTCGTACGCGAGGATCCTGTCCCGTAAGTGCAGGACCTGCACGACCTTCAGATACTCGTGAAAGTCCAATGGAACGCTGCGCTGTTCTCGTGGTTGTGGGCGCTTCACGTTCAAGTGTTGCGTGAACATGCTTGTATGAACTTCACACTGTGCTCACTGCTCACTGAGCAGGTGTCCACGCTTTTTTCAGGAGAACAAGAAGTACGGCAGCAGGGGAACAACTTGCCTCAGGCTGTTCAGATCCATTCCGACTCTTGGCGGTGGCCGCTTCACGTTCAAGTGTTGCGTTAGCATGTTTGCAGCTCACACTGTGCTCACTGCTTACTGAGCAGGTGTCCGCTTTTTTCAGGCGAACAAGTAGTACTGCAGCAGGGGCACTACTTGCAACTTCGAGAAGTCGACGAAGAGTGCCCGGATGTCGGAGGGCGTCTCGGCCTGCAGGACACTCCTGCCCCTCCACAGGAACACGGCGGCGGCGAGTACCGACAGAAGCCACAGAGAGTCGTGCGCGAGGATCCTGTCCCGCAAGTGCAGGACCGGCACGACCTTCAGATACTCGTGAAAGTCCAATGGAACGCTGCGCTGTTCTCGTGGTTGTGGGCGCTTCACGTTCAAGTGTTGCGTGAGCATGCTTGTATGAACTTCACACTGTGCTCACTGCTCACTGAGCAGGTGTCCGCGCTTTTTTCAGGAGAACAAGAAGTACTGCAGCAGGGGCACAACTTGCTTCAAGAAAGCCGGTCTCTCAGCTGTTCAGATCCATTCCGACTCTTGGCGGTGGCCGCTGCACGTTCAAGTGTTGCGTGAGCATGCTTGTATGAACTTCACACTGTGCTCACTGCTCACTGAGCAGGTGTCCAGGAGAACAAGAAGTACTGCAGCAGGGGCACAACTTGCTTCAAAAAAGCCGGTCTCTCAGCTGTTCAGATCCATTCCGACTCTTGGCGGTGGCCGCTTCACGTTCAAGTGTTGCGTTAGCATGCTTGCAGCTCACACTGTGCTCACTGCTTACTGAGCAGGTGTCCACTTTTTCCAGGCGAACAAGAAGTACTGCACGACTTGCAACTTCGAGAAGTCGACGAAGAGTGCCCGGATGTCGGCGGGCGTCTCGGCCTGCAGGACACTCCTGCCCCTCCACAGGAACACGGCGGCGGCAAGCACCGACAGAAGCCACAGCGAGTCGTATGCGAGGATCCTGTCCCACAAGTGCGGGACCTGCTCGACCTCCAAGTGCCCCGAAAACGCGGTAAAAATCCAAGGGAGCACTGCGCTGTTCTCGTGGATGTGGGCGCTTTACGTTAAAGTGTTGTGTAAGCATGCTTGTATGTAGTTCACACTGTGCTCACTGCTCACTGAGCAGGCGTCCACGCACTGCCGCTCACTGTTTCAGGCGAATAAGAAGTACTACAACTTGCAACTTCGAGGAAGCCAGTCTATCTACTGTTCAGATCCATGACTCCTGGCGGTGGCCGCTTAGTGTTGCGTTCGCATGCTTGTATGCAGCTCACACTGTGCTCACACTTTTTTCAGGCGAACAAGAAGTACTAGTTAGCAAGTTATCAGGCTTCTGTCAGACTTCTCTCCTTCCTTCCCTTTCTGATGAAGAATGAACTCGATGACCCAAGCTGAGACCGAGTGCGAAGAGGCCAGAAGCTAGCTGCCAATTCCTTTAGTATACGGTAGGAACTGGAGCAAAGCGCATGGCAGGATGAGCACACCACCACAACTTGCAACTTCGAGGAAGCCAGTCTATCTACTGTTCAGATCCATGACTCCTGGCGGTGGCCGCTTAGTGTTGCGTTCGCATGCTTGTATGCAGCTCACACTGTGCTCACACTTTTTTCAGGCGAACAAGAAGTACTGCAACAGGGCCACGACTTGCAACTTCGAGAAGTCGACGAAGAGTGCCCGGATGTCGGCGGGCGTCTCGGCCTGCAGGACACTCCTGCCCCTCCACAGGAACACGGCGGCGGCAAGCACCGACAGAAGCCACAGCGAGTCGTATGCGAGGATCCTGTCCCACAAGTGCGGGACCTGCTCGACCTCCAAGTACCCCGAAAACGCGGTAAAAATCCAAGGGAGCACTGCGCTGTTCTCGTGGATGTGGGCGCTTTACGTTAAAGTGTTGTGTTGCGTTCGCATGCTTGTATGCAGCTCACACTGTGCTCACACTTTTTTCAGGCGAACAAGAAGTACTGCAGCAGGGGCACGACTTGCAACTTCGAGAAGTCGACGAAGAGTGCCCGGATGTCGGCGGGCGTCTCGGCCTGCAGGACACTCCTGCCCCTCCACAGGAACACGGCGGCGGCGAGTACCGACAGAAGCCACAGAGAGTCGTACGCGAGGATCCTGTCCCACAAGTGCAGGACCTGCTCGACCTCCAAGTACCCCGAGAACGCGGTGAAAATCCAAGGAAACACCACTTCCAGCGGGTTGAGGCCGACGGACACGCAGTGGAAGGCCACCTCCGGATTGTACGCTTGGACGAGGCGCTCGAACAGCTTGCAGAGGGTCTGGATGTTTTCGCCCTTGCTCGCGAGGGTCTGCAGCTGGAGCCAGTACCGGCAGTAGAAGCAGCGGAAGACAAAGTAGACCTCCGACAACCCCGTGAACACAAAGCACAGCGGCGCGCACAGATCGGCGATGCCGGCGTGCGGGACGATGCCGGACGGCGGGTACGCTTCGAGGATCGTGGCCCCCGAATGGTCCTGGCCCGACAGCGGTCGGAAGGCCTGTCTCACGTACGGGCAGCAGTACGGGTCACGGATCTGTGGAATGTTGCTTTTTTTTAGAGTTAAAGTTCGCTTGAAATTCCGGGGTTTTAGGGTCTCCGTGTGACCGTTCATGAATGGGTTCTCTTAGAGCTTTTTGTGTTAACAATGCATTGTTGGTACTAAGACTTAGTAGTTGGCAGCAAACTACATGGAATTTACCAAAGCAGGTGAGTTCCGCTAGTGCGCACAAAAAGTAGAGGAAGGGTAAAGGCTATGTCACACGGTGTTGAGAAAAAGACAGGCGCTTCGTTTTGTTTGTGCGTGCTGGGTGATCGTTTTCCCATTGTATTTACCCTGTGTATATTCAGGTAAGGACTTCTGATCAACCACCAAAACGCGCTGCCTACGTGTTTTCAGCATGCACAATACATTGAAGGGCAACCCGCCAGATTGTTAGTCCTAAAAACGGATCTGGCGCTTCCTTTGTTTGTGCGCACTTCCTTCAAACCTGTTTTGTTCATCTAACGGGAGTGAGGATAGTATGCTGCCATCGATCTGCTTTTGTTTTGTCAGTACTAAAGTACTTTTGGGAATATTGACACGAAGTGTGGCTCCTCGCTGGAAGACTTGCGCAGGTGAACTGATGGGGAAAACACTGTGACAACAGCCTCCAGGCGTCCTCCCCATTCACCCCCACCTGCGGAAAGAAAAAAAAATGGGTAAGGCCACCACCTTGCAGCAGCTCAGGGCGGTGCTGGATGCAGCGACCTGTTGCCTCGATTGCCGAGGCTTGCGAAGTCGGACCCGGAGGTCCCCACCTGCGGAAAATAAAAAGCACGCTCGCCTCGTGTTGGATTCTCTGTTGTGTCGAGGTTTTACTTCTTCTCCGTTTTCTAGCGTTTATTGTGGTTTAGAGGTTCGGTGTTTTAGGGTCTCCGGTTGACCATTGAGGCTGTGAGGCGGGTGGTATGTGGGTAGTAGGTATGCTTAACTACGGCTAGCCATGTTTGTAAGTGTTGCGACCGACACCTTTTCTTTTCTCTTCCAGCGAGCACCCGTGGATACGATATTCCTTGACACATTGCATTTGTTAGACACAGAAAGGCCGCTCCTGGTCCAGGAACGTGACGGTCAACCACAGCTTGCAAAGCTTGAGTCGGAGGCAGCACAGTGCCGCAACCCCGTCCGCTCTGCCCTGCGGCTGACCGTCTCGACGAGCTTGTGTTCAGCGCGAGCGCCAAGCCCAAGCCTTGATGCTTTAGTTTGGGAAATCGGTAGCCACTTGACCCGTAGGCCCTGTGGCTCTGCAGTACCGCCGAACACGTGAAGCTTGGCTCCCGTGTAGCAGGCTTTCCCTGGTACCTGTTAATCAGCCCCGTTGGCGCAATGGATAGCGCGTTGGACTTCGAATCCAAAGGTTGTTAGACACAAAAAAAGGGAAAGAAAAGAGAGCGATACCAACGGGAGGAGGATACGTTCCAAGGTGTCGTCGAAGACGAAATACTTGTCGTTGCTGGCGCACTCTCGAACGTCCCAACGCACCACGTCGTCCACTAGCAGCTCCGCGTGAAGCACGTCTTGTTGCAGCAAGCGCAAGTACGCGTCTTTCTGAAAACGGTTGGTTGGAAGACTTGTTCGATTCTTTGGATACCTGCCCCCCCCGTGGTAGTGTCGCCTACCTAAAGGCATCTTTTCCTAAACGGCGACACTAACACGGGAAGCCGTTGGTGCTGCAGATGCTTTGAGCTGTCTTTGTGTCTATGCTTTCAGTCGTCTTTTTAACCATGGTGAAGTGCGCAAATGGTGTCAGCCAGAAATGCTGACGAGACGGCACCACCGATTTAAGGTATCGTATTACTGGTACGCACATCTTATCTGTGGTAGTATCAGTGCGTGTGCTCGTGGGTGTCTCGGTGCCTATTGCCGACCATTCGACTCATTTAGAGCACGCTCTCATTTCCTATGTGTCTCGCCATTTCCGGAGCCTGATACACGAACCAACGATCAACATCAACTGGTGATGAAAATGATAGCTGTCAACCTCTACCGGGGTAGTTCCTGTATTAGCACTTTAGAGCGAGGATCCATGGGTTTTCGACTGTTTCGAGTTTTGACCCTCTTCCGACGGGACCCGACGGGACACCTACAGATTATTCCTGGGGTTTCTGTGACAGGGTCGACGTGGGCATACCCACTGATACCCTTGGGTCGATTTCCAACCGTCGTCGGCGACAGTTTTTTTGGCCTCCGAGAGCGGCCAGGGAAAGATACGCCACAACTCGTTTCATTCCGTATTTAGAGTTGAAGTTCGCTTGAAATTCCGGGGTTTGAGGGTCTCCGTGTGACCGTTCATGAATGGGTTCTCTAAGAGCAAGAAGTACATGGCTACACATTTCCTCCGTTGATCTGTCGCAACTGGCAGTCTCCTCAAGCATTTTTCATACAAAGCCGGTGCGTATACAAAAGAAAGTCTCACCTTTTCCTTCGTGCTCTGGTCGTGGGCCAGCGTGGGCTCCAGGAGAGTCCGCCAGACGAGCTGGCGGAGGGCCACAGGCACTCCCCGCCGGGCCAAGGACCGGACAGACGCGACATCACCCCTGGCGAGGGCTCCCCGAAACAGCTTCGTCGTGTTGTCGTAAAAGCGTTCGTTGGAAGCGTCGTCGACCCCGCACTGCCGATAGCTCGGCTTCATGTCGTCGTACAGCTTGCACAGGTCATCGATGCTGGGTGTGTCGAGCTCGTGCTTGATAACCGACCAACCTGCGTGTGATGTTTGGAAATACTCGACGGACTGCCTTGTGCTCATTTCGAAGGAGGCTAGAGGGGGAGAAAACAATACAACTACAAAGTGGGTCTTTTTTGTTGAACGCTTACGCCCGCCACTAAACCCAGATTTACCTGTGTTTCGTGTGGGCTACAGAACATTTACCTCCTTTGATCCATCGCAACTGGCAGTCTCCTCAAGCATTTCCTACAAAGCAGGTGCTTATACAAAAGAAATGGAAGCTTAGTTTAATCCTTAGACAGAACACTGCCTCGTATGCATGACTGATGCTAGCATCAAGTCTTCACATTCCTTCGAAGAAGATTTTGTATAGAAAAGGGAGTGGAGAGCCCCTAAAGCGGGTATGAAACCTGTTGAGGGACTGGCCCCGGGATTCGTTTCTTCACCGCGGTGTTGTGCGCACCTCGTTCTTTGCCTCGGGTTTCGCTCTTGAACGCAAACCATTCCAAAGTAAGAGCTCGTCAGTGGTCCTTTTGGGAACTTTCAGTCCTGTTCCAGTGCGAGCACATTTTCTCTTTTGGTTTCACGGTGGGGAATCGTTGTTTAATGTAACGAATGCGCGGTACTTGCACAACGGTGGGGCATCTTTACAGCTTGGCAGAACACTGCCTAAACTTGCTTGTGAAGGGAGTCATCTTGGGTACGTGGGTGTGCCTTAAGACCATGTCCGGAAGAAAAGCGACCGTATTGCACCCTTTGTCGGACAAGGTATGTCATTTCTGCTGGATCAAGGTATGTCTGCTGAGCTCACAAATGCGACTTGTCATCTCGGGTACGTGGGCCTGAAGACCTTGACCGGAAGAAAAGCGACCGTATTGCACCCTTTGTCGGACAATACTGGATCAAGGTATGTCAGTACTGCTGAGCACACAAATTCGATTTGTCATCTTGGGTACGTGGGTGTGCCTTAAGACCATGTCCGGAAGAAAAGCGACCGTATTGCACCCTTTGTCAGGCAAGACTGGATCAAGGTATGTCATTTCTGCTGAACTCACGAATGCGGTTTGTCATCTCGGGTACGTGGGCCTGAAGACCTTGACCGGAAGAAAAGCGACCGTATTGCACCCTTTGTCGGACAATACTGGATCAAGGTATGTCAGTACTGCTGAGCACACAAATTCGATTTGTCATCTTGGGTACGTGGGTGTGCCTTAAGACCATGTCCGGAAGAAAAGCGACCGTATTGCACCCTTTGTCAGGCAAGACTGGATCAAGGTATGTCATTTCTGCTGAACTCACGAATGCGGTTTGTCATCTCGGGTACGTGGGCCTGAAGACCATGTCCGGAAGAAAAGCGGCCGTATACTGCAACCTTTGGTAGACAAGACTGGACAAAGTGTGTGTCGCTTCCGCTGAACAGACGAAACGATGTGTCATCTTGGGTACGTGGGTGTGCCTTAAGACCATGTCCGGAAGAAAAGCGACCGTATTGCACCCTTTGTCGGACAATACTGGATCAAGGTATGTCACTTCTGCTGAACTCACGAATACGATGTGTCATCTTGGGTACGTGGGTGTGCCTTAAGACCATGTCCGGAAGAAAAGCGACCGTATTGCACCCTTTGTCGGACAATACTGGATTAAGGTATGTCACTTCTGCTGAACTCACGAATACGATGTGTCATCTTGGGTACGTGGGTGTGCCTTAAGACCATGTCCGGAAGAAAAGCGACCGTATTGCACCCTTTGTCGGACAATACTGGATTAAGGTATGTCACTTCTGCTGAACTCACGAATACGATGTGTCATCTTGGGTACGTGGGTGTGCCTTAAGACCATGTCCGGAAGAAAAGCGACCGTATTGCACCCTTTGTCGGACAATACTGGATCAAGGTATGTCACTTCTGCTGAACTCACGAATACGATGTGTCATCTTGGGTACGTGGGTGTGCCTTAAGACCATGTCCGGAAGAAAAGCGACCGTATTGCACCCTTTGTCGGACAATACTGGATTAAGGTATGTCACTTCTGCTGAACTCACGAATACGATGTGTCATCTTGGGTACGTGGGTGTGCCTTAAGACCATGTCCGGAAGAAAAGCGACCGTATTGCACCCTTTGTCGGACAATACTGGATTAAGGTATGTCACTTCTGCTGAACTCACGAATACGATGTGTCATCTTGGGTACGTGGGTGTGCCTTAAGACCATGTCCGGAAGAAAAGCGACCGTATTGCACCCTTTGTCGGACAATACTGGATCAAGGTATGTCACTTCTGCTGAACTCACGAATACGATGTGTCATCTTGGGTACGTGGGTGTGCCTTAAGACCATGTCCGGAAGAAAAGCGACCGTATTGCACCCTTTGTCGGACAATACTGGATCAAGGTATGTCACTTCTGCTGAACTCACGAATACGATGTGTCATCTTGGGTACGTGGGTGTGCCTTAAGACCATGTCCGGAAGAAAAGCGACCGTATTGCACCCTTTGTCGGACAATACTGGATTAAGGTATGTCACTTCTGCTGAACTCACGAATACGATGTGTCATCTTGGGTACGTGGGTGTGCCTTAAGACCATGTCCGGAAGAAAAGCGACCGTATTGCACCCTTTGTCGGACAATACTGGATCAAGGTATGTCACTTCTGCTGAACTCACGAATACGATGTGTCATCTTGGGTACGTGGGTGTGCCTTAAGACCATGTCCGGAAGAAAAGCGACCGTATTGCACCCTTTGTCGGACAATACTGGATTAAGGTATGTCACTTCTGCTGAACTCACGAATACGATGTGGCATCTTGGGTACGTGGGTGTGCCATGTCCGGAAGAAAAGCGACCGTATTGCAACGTTTGGTAGACAAGACTGGACAAAGGGTGTGTGTCGCTTCCGCTGAACACACGAAAACGATGTGTCATCTTGGGTACGTGGGTGTGCCTTAAGACCATGTCCGGAAGAAAAGCGACCGTATTGCACCCTTTGTCGGACAACGTTGGATGAAGGTATGTCACTTCTGCTGAGCTCACGTATGTGATTGGTCATCTCGGGTACGTGTGCCTTCAGTCCACGCGCAGACGAGCAGTAAAGCCGCCCGCGTCGCAGGTGGCACAAACGGAAGAAGCCCGTGAGGCAGGGAGTGGAGACGAGGTGATGCAAGACGAAGGGGAAGCACGAAGCGGCAACCCCGGACGGGCCAGCAAGACGAGACCAGGCGACCAAGAGAAGGAGGCCAGAGAATTGGAGCAAAATAATCCGGAAGGTGTGACTGACATTCTTTGATCCTGTTGGTTCTGGCTAGTTGAGGAGTGCTACCTTTTGCCGGAATATTGTAGAAGCCAGCTCCACCCGAATTCTCGTGGTGTCGATTCGAGGTGTTCGTGCTCATCTAGCCATGCGTCTTGCTCTTATTCCCTCAGTAAACTGCAAGACCCGGGCTGCGTAGCCTGGAACTAGTGTGACCTTTCTTCGGAGGGGCTCACGCACTCAAAATTCGACTTCTACGCACTGCGGGCGCATACCAGAGAATTTGGCCGCCTCAAAGGCGTGATTCGAAGGCCGCATGCCGACGACGTGCGCGTACAGCAGGGCGGCGTTGAAGATCGACCCGTCCTCCCGGATGCACCGCACCGGCGCCTGCTTGGGGGCGCCCGGCTTGCCGCTTTTCGGGCCTGTTCCGGCGGCGTCGGAGTCTGCTCCCAGCTTCGCGGCCTGCTGCTGGGAGTCGATGAACGTGCACAGGTTGACGGCTTCGCGGTCCTCCTTCTCGCGCGCCTGGCGGCCGGCCTCCGTGCGCGGCGTGCGCAGGCGGGCAAGCGGCGCGTCGAGCTCGACGGAGAGGCGCTTGACGCGGGCCGCGAGCTTTTCGCGCCACTCACGGCGGCCCCGCAGCACGCTTTCGAGCGTCTCGTCCGGCGTCGGCACCGGCGGGTACACCTGGTGGTGGTGGTGGTGCTGCTGCTGCTGCTGCTGGTGGGGGGTGTCGGAGTGGTGGGATTCAGTGTTTGACACGGGGATGGGCACGCCGTGCGTGTGCGAGCGAGAGAGGGCGCGCGCGATGTCGCTTTGGAGGCAGGCGACGCCGGCGTTAAGCTTGGCGGTCAGGCGCATGCTGTCCATGAGAGCGGCAAGCGCGGTGGAACCGGAGAAGCTGGCCGCCGTGTACTTGTTCTTGATGACCTCGTCCTTCAGCTCGCGCTTCACCTTCGCCGCGAGCGTCGAGCCCCGCAGCGCCGCCAGCAGCACTTCGCTGCGCTGCTGCGCATCGTGCGTGACGCATACCCCGCTGAGCTGCAGCGGGTTCAGCATCACCCCCTACGTTCTCTCCCCGTTTCGAGATTATATAGTCCAGTCGCAGCTCTTGACACCACAGCTGGAAAGGAGAGTGAACTGCTTCCCCGCCTTTTCTCACGAAGGCGGAAAATCTTAGTTTGGTGGGGAGAGGCGGTCCTGCTTTGAGGGATCTTTCGGTTTCAGCACAAAACACACAACAACTCAAGAAGTCTCCCACGGTTCTCTGCCGTATTTTGTTCGTGCGTGCGTATGAAACCCCTATTTAAAACGCTGTCAGCGACGGTGTTTGATATAATATAGACAGGCAAGCTTGTAACTATAAAAAGGTGAAAGGTTTGCGTTTTCCCTTTCTTCCATTCCACTTGCCTCGTGTATCTTCAGAGTGCCGTTGGGAGTCGCTCCGTGCGCGAGCGGCGCGTCGAGCTCGACGGAGAGGCGCTTGACGCGGGCCGTGAGCTTTTCGCGCCACTCGCGGCGGCTCCGCAGCACGCTTTCGAGCGTCTCGTCTGGCGTCGGCACCGGCGGGTACACCTGGTGGTGGTGGCGGTGGTGCTGCTGCTGCTGCTGCTGGCGGTGTCGGGGTGGTGAGATTCGGTGTTAGACACGGGGATGGCACGCCGTGTGTGTGCGGGCGCGTGATTTCGCTTTGCAGGCTGCGTTGAGCTTGCGGGGGTTGTGCAGTACGTATATACACACCACCACACCGGTATGTTGGGTGGATACAGTACCTAAGGTGTGTGGTGGTGTAAACGGGGTGTGCTATACATAGTGCCTGGTTCTTGCCAGGTTTGTGCCGGCTGTGTGCCGAATTCTCACCGGGTTCTATGTAAGGAAGCGGATCACCACATATACTTGTGCTTGACGGCCTCCTTCCTTAAGCTCACGCGTCTTCGTTGGTGAGTGAAAAGGCCAAGCGCAAGGGTCATCCTCCCAACACGCTGCCAGCGTTCTCCTTCGCGTTTCCACACGCAATCGTTAGAAGAAGAACTGACGACAATGGTCACCCGGTGACTATAAAACCCCGGATCCCTAAGTGAAGTCGCACTCTAAGAAAAAAAAACGCAAAAAGGGCAGAGAAACGAGGAAAAGGAGCAGCACCACGAAGAGGTGTGATACCTATTTCGCCCTCTCAGCAGAGTGAGCGGCCACGGTCGTGATAATCCACCTAGTTCAACAGGCGGGGGTCGGGCCGACGTCTGATAGGATACGACATGAGAATGCAAGCAAACCAAGCATCGCAGACATCGCTGCGTCTGTCGAACTGTCCCTTCTTCCGTTCAGTTACAGTGGCGGCGCACTTCGCTTTTTTTGCGCAGTTTGGTTGCCTTCAATGTGTGAAGCTTTGCTTGCGTTGGAAAAGGGCGCAAATGTCCAGCGAAACGCCTGGCAGGTGAAAGCGAAGAAGCGGTTTGCTTGCATTTCATGACACGCGGGAGGAAGATGACTAGTGCACAAGTCTACGGAGGCGAAATCGCTCGAGCCGCGAAAGTGGAGGGGGAGACGGATGAGAGAGAGTGCGTGTGCGCTCGATAAATGAGCACCTGGAGACGTGCCGCTTCACTTGTGGCCATCAGCTATATCAGCAGCTACGTGCATACCCGCGCACGTCGCCAGAGAAGTTTCAAGTACTTCGTCTGACGCGACGCACCTTGCCATCCAGCGCGTTTCATTGCTGCCGGCAGTTGCTGGGTACGCCGAACGAGGATTCGCGAGAAACGGGTAAGCTACGGATCCGAAGACCCTAACCCCACAAGGGGAGCAGCTGCCGTCTTCCCATCATCGGACAAGTAAAGCGACATCAAGAATAGGGGTAATTCATCGTTGCTGCCTCCCACCTATTCTACACCTCTCGTGTCACCCACCCAGGACGGCCACCCGCTAACCCAGCACCCACAACGCGTAGAGGGTGTGAATGGGCGGGATGGTCTGTGGTAAGGTCCGTTAGAGTGGTATGTACAGAAGCACCCGTCCTTCTGTAGGAGCAGTCCCGCGCCCGGCTAGCTTTGTGCGAGAAGGGTTTCTTCGAGGTCACTACGCGTCCTTCAGTGCACGCGTTGTGGCAACAGGTCGCTGAGCCGGAAGCCTAAAGAAATGTGCTGCTGACACGGGGACCGGACGCAATTGGCCATCAGCAGCACCAACAGTGCGCGAATGCCTTCGGATGCCGCACCGTGTAGTTGGTGCCGCAAGCATCGTGGGGGGAGGACGGGTGGTGTAGGCACCACCGAGATGTACTGCAGTACGTACAGAGCCCGCTGTCCTTCTGTTGGAGAAGCGCCGCGCCTGGTTCGCTTTGTGCGAGATCGGTTCTTCGAGGCCATTACCCGTGTTCCTTCAGGCGACCCACGCAGCGTCGATGCGAGAACTCCCAAGCTGTGAGATGACTATCCCGACGCTGGCAAGACACCCAACACCGGAGCCGGGGTAGGTGCCGTTGGGCAGTATCGGCACGATGAACATGGTGAACACGATCAACACGGCGAACATTCCGCAACCCGGATGCAGAGATCTGAAGTGGTCGATCCTGCTGACCATGTCCACAGGCCCCGGATGATGCAGTCGTCTCTTTTTGAAGGAAGGGTTGACCCTTGAAACGCTTCACGCGGGGACAGGGTAAACTATCCTGGAAAGCTGCACGTTCTTCGTGTAGTAGGGTGTCTTGTGGATGTGCATGGAAAAAACAGGGGAGATCTCATTCTCTTGCATCGGGCCAAGTACCGTTAACCGCAATAGGTCTCCCAGGCTAAAAGCCTCTGCCGACAGAACAATGTAGGGATGACTGGTCGTAACTTCGGGAAAAGGACTGGCTCTGAGGACACGACACATGCGGGATTGTCAGTACGGGTTTAAGTCTGGGCTCAGATTGAAGGTTCTAGCGCGCCGAGCGTCCTCTCCGACGGAAGATCACAATCCTGGAAGGTGGGCAGGGACCGGTGCATTCGGCAGGTGGGTTGTTACACACTCATTATCGGATGCCGACTTCCATGGCCACCGTCCTGCTGTCAAGATGAACCGACACCCTTTGTGGGATCTGATGAGCGATCACTCGGACGTTGCCTGCAGGCGTCTGCAGACGATTTTTCGGAAATTTTTCTGCGAGACGCCGACGGCTGACTGTCAGCCAGTTGGATTACGCCGACCAGTGTCAGCCCCAGCCTCTCCTTTTGAGCAGTCACAACGTGAATCCATGCACGGCAAAGACACATTTGCACGAGCGCGCTTGCGCCCGGACTTCGAAGCTGTTGTGCTGGCTCCCTTTATTGCTGAGTTCACATGAAGGATGCCCGAGCAGGCTGACATGCGGGCTGATCCTGCTGAGACGCGTCTGCGTCTGCGCTGCTAAAAACTGCGATGCAGGCGCAGACGTCTACATATCTGCAGACGAACCGGTTTATGGGAACAAAAACGCCTGCCATTGCGAGGAAAGATAGTTGGCAACGTTATCGTCGTGGTCCGACTATCAAACAGGGGGGCTACACACGCGCAGATTCGTAGGGTGCTGTCTTCGTTTGTGTACACAAGCAGAACTCACCTGCATTTGGTAAGTTGCACGCAGCTACTAATTCGTAGTACGACGATGCAGTGCTACCATGTACACTGTTAACGCAGAAAAGAAGAAAGGGCTCTTGCACGCCGACTTGCTGCTCTTCTTCTTCCTGGGCCCGGCGCACGAGATGCCGACGACGTACTGGCGCGGTGCGCCTTCAGGTCGCGGAACCGCACGACGGTACCGCACTCGCAGCGGACGAGGGCCGTCTCCTTCGTCTGCACCATGTACTCCATCTGGGTCAGCACGCGACTGTCAAACAGGGAGCTACACACGCGCAGATTCGTAGGGTGCTGTCTTCGTTTGTGTACACAAGCAGAACTCACCTGCATTTGGTAAGTTGCACGCAGCTACTAATTCGTAGTACGACGATGCAGTGCTACCATGTACACTGTTAACGCAGAAAAGAAGAAAGGGCTCTTGCACGCCGACTTGCTGCTCTTCTTCTTCCTGGGCCCGGCGCACGAGATGCCGACGACGTACTGGCGCGGTGCGCCTTCAGGTCGCGGAACCGCACGACGGTACCGCACTCGCAGCGGACTCCTTCGTCTGCACCATGTACTCCATCTGGATCAGCACGCGACTGTCAAACAGGGGGCTACACACGCGCAGATTCGTACGGCACAAGCAGAGCTCACCTGCATTCAGTAAGTTGCATGCAGCACGTTGCTACGAATTCGTAGTACGACGATGCAGTGTTATCGGTGCACTGTTAACACAGAGTTCCTTCACGCCGACTTGCTGCTCTTCTTCTTCCTGGGCCCGGCGCACGAGATGCCGACGACGTACTGGGCGCGGTGCGCCTTCAGGTCGCGGAAACGGACGACGGTACCGCACTCGCAGCGGACGAGGGCCGTCTCCTTCGTCTGCGCCATGTACTCCATCCTGGTCATCACCACCTCGTCCACGTCGCATCGTCGGTAGTTCCCCGCGCAGTGTCTGTACCGCTCCCAGAGCGACGGGCACTCCTTCACGGCGGGATCCCGGTCCTCCATCGGGCACGGCCCGGAGAGCAGCTGGCCGCACACTGCGCACGGCAGGTTTTGCAAGTTTTTCGACAGCCTGTCGTTGTTGTTGTTGTGATGCTGCTCGAGTGACAGAAAGACGAGCCTGGGGGGAGTCAGAATAGAGCATATATTTGTATCGCTTGAGATTCCGGGGGTTTAGGGTCTCCGTGTGACCGTTCATGAATGGGTTCTCTGAGAGCAAGAAAGGGCTATATGGATACGGGTTGTATATTTGGTGCACGCTTTCGTTTTGGGTTATGGCTAGCCATGTCCGGGACTGTTTGTGACCGACACCAAGTACATTCCTTCGTGGAGTGTTGTCTTGGGCCCCCAACGTTCTACAAGTTGAGCATTGAGTTCTTTAAGGTGCAAGTGCCATCAAGGCAGGCGAGCACTGTTCACGGGCTAGTGTTACTTTACGACGTCGTCCGTCGGGAGAGTCAACGATGATGAGGATGTGGTCAAACTAGTCATTTCCAAGTCAAGTTCAATTCCCGCTCGCTTTCGCGGTGCGGACTTTCCGGGCCGGTTTGGCTGTTTCCGGGTCGACGATGGGGAAGAAGTCAGGCATTCCATTTCGTGATCGAGCGTAGAGTTGTTCACGGCCTGCCGCGATCGCTTCGATCTTCGTGGCTTCCCTGTCTCAGTTGAGCAGGGGTTGCCTTGTAGCCCGTACCGGTCTGTTGTCCGCGTTTTGTATCGGAAAGTAGGTGCGAGATCAGACAAACCTGGTGCGCTAGCTTCGTTTAACCGTGAATCTATGTTCGCTTGAGGATCCGGGGTTTGAGGTCTCCCGCCAAGCTTAGCTCGGCTGCTGATTCGGGGATGAGAGGCAACACAGGAATGACAGGGGTTTTCTTTGGTGCACAACGCACGGCAGGTTTTGCAGGGTTTTGCACAGCCTGTCGCTGTTGTTGCTGTTGTTGTTGTTGTTGTTGTTGTTGTTGTTGTTGTTGTTGTTGTTGTTGTTGTTGTTGTTGTTGTTGTTGTTGTTGTTGTTGTTGTTGTTGTTGTTGTTGTTGTTGTTGTTGTTGTTGTTGTTGTTGTTGTTGTTGTTGTTGTTGTTGTTGTTGTTGTTGTTGTTGTTGTTGTTGTTGTTGTTGTTGTTGTTGTTGTTGTTGTTGTTGTTGTTGTTGTTGTTGTTGTTGTTGTTGTTGTTGTTGTTGTTGTTGTTGTTGTTGTTGTTGTTGTTGTTGTTGTTGTTGTTGTTGTTGTTGTTGTTGTTGTTGTTGTTGTTGTTGTTGTTGTTGTTGTTGTTGTTGTTGTTGTTGTTGTTGTTGTTGTTGTTGTTGTTGTTGTTGTTGTTGTTGTTGTTGTTGTTGTTGTTGTTGTTGTTGTTGTTGTTGTTGTTGTTGTTGTTGTTGTTGTTGTTGTTGTTGTTGTTTTGTTGTTGTTGTTGTTGTTGTTGTTGTTGTTGTTGTTGTTGTTGTTGTTGTTGTTGTTGTTGTTGTTGTTGTTGTTGTTGTTGTTGTTGTTGTTGTTGTTGTTGTTGTTGTTGTTGTTGTTGTTGTTGTTGTTGTTGTTGTTGTTGTTGTTGTTGTTGTTGTTGTTGTTGTTGTTGTTGTTGTTGTTGTTGTTGTTGTTGTTGTTGTTGTTGTTGTTGTTGTTGTTGTTGTTGTTGTTGTTGTTGTTGTTGTTGTTGTTGTTGTTGTTGTTGTTGTTGTTGTTGTTGTTGTTGTTGTTGTTGTTGTTGTTGTTGTTGTTGTTGTTGTTGTTGTTGTTGTTGTTGTTGTTGTTGTTGTTGTTGTTGTTGTTGTTGTTGTTGTTGTCAGAGGGTGCTCGAAGACGAGCGTGGTGGGAAAGAGGAAAAGGTGTCGCGTTTTGAGTGAAAATTCGCTTGAGGATCTGGACCGCCAAGCTGTAACGTGGAGCTGACTCGACTGCCGTTTGAGAGACAACACAGGAATACCTTTCGGATATCCTGAGGGTTGGGCGTTGCAGTTGGACATGGCAGTCAGGCAGTGCTGCTGTGCATTGCACGCGCTTGTGTAAAAACCGTACACCGCGAGAGTAGGAGAAAGTAGAACAGGGAAACTAGAGTTTTCGTTGACCACACTACCCTGAGCCCAAATCCTGGACGTGGTTTCAGGCGGCAAATTTGGCAAATGATCATGATCAGAAGGTCCTACTTGTTCGGTTGAGTTTCCTCACACACTTGCATGCGGCTAAAACAAATAACAAAATAGCACACCGATTGTGAAACAGCACGGCGGCGAGGTAAGTTCGCGGCGTCTTGTGGAAGACGGATAAGATGGGCAACGTCTCCGCTCGCACCACGACTTTGTCGAGGCTCGGAGCCAGGGCCAGCGCGGCGTACAGGGCCCGGTTGCTGCCCAACCGGCGCAACCCCTGGAAGTCGATCAGCACCGACGGCATGTCCGCACCGGGCTGCGACCCTTGCAGCACCGGCGCCCGGTAGTAGTACTCCGGCTTCTCCATCTTGACGTGCGCGATGGGGAAGAACCAGAGGCGGGTTTTCACGATGCGGCTGTCGCCGGCTGGTTTGACGACGTGCCACGACGCTTTGGCGGCCGGGTCCGTGGTCACGGGTGTGACACGTCCTCCGATCTGGACCGACGACTCGAAAAGGACCCGATGCACCGTGACTTCTTTGGAGTGACCGTTCACCTTGAAGCTCACGGTGAGGTGCTCCTGGCCCAGCTCCGTGACCACACCACGCTGCCCCGCCAGCACACCGTGGAAGGGCATCGACGCCTCCACCTCTTCGCCGAGCATGAAGATCTGCACGGACACGGACGTGAAAAAGTCTGTGTTCGGCCGCGGGCCCTGGGGCCCGAGGCCAGCGCACATCTTCGCGATGTTGCCTCGCATCATCATGGTTGCCCTCGTTTCATCGCCCGCGGGAACTCCTGTTCGTAGAGGGGGGAAGAGATGCGTAATGGAAAGATAATACTATGCTGCCTTTGGCCGGAATAACCAACTCGGACGTTGCACTGTCTAAACCCCCGTCCCGATTGTTGTTAACCACCCAATAGTGTTGTTAGTATTGTTAACACTTTGACTTGTCAACAATAATCGGGAGGGGGGCTTACGCATAGATGCGTAGCTGGTCGGTAAGGGGTTGAAACAAGTTTGTTTTGCCTGAAGCATAGTTGGCAAGCAAAGCAAATTTAAGCAAAGTTGGTGACCCCCGAAAAAAGCAAAGTCGGTTTGCTTCAGATTTGCTTAAATTCGCATAATTTTGCTTAAATTTGCTTAAATTTGCTTAAATTTGCTTAAATTTGCTCAAGCAAAATTGAAGCAAAATTAAGCAAACTTCGGCAGGAATGGTGAAACCAGCGTTGCATGCGAGCACTGTACTTCATAGCGAATGGGACATTCTGCAGGGAAGTACCCCCCCTTTCGTCCAATGTTCAGCGCGTGGCCGAAATAGTGGACCACAATCCCATCCAGTCATGTTGTCGCGCAACCCACGAACAAACGCCAATGCGTCATCTATGCTGTTTTGTCCCCAGCGTCGTTTTTCGAACCGTTTGCCTTACCTCCCGGTTCGCCGCAGTCTCGGGTTGCTCGCTCTGATCTTTCCAACGCTATTCGTGGCTTAGAAGGTCGGTATTTCAATTTCCCTTGGTCTCTTTGTGGTCCCATCTCACCTTCAAGACACGGCTGTGCTCTTGACAGACGCTAGCGTCCGGCATTGTGCATGTGTGTAACAGTCGTTGTAGCAAAAGGTTTCATCCGACACTTGGATGAGGTTCGTTACTTCACCGCCGTAGGCTGTTCCTGCCTGAAGGTCTGTTTGGCTGTCCTTGGGTTGCCCGTTCAACAGCACGGCCCACGGTTCTTCTCTCTTGCCTGACTCTTGCCTGACTCCTTGCTTCCACCGGGCCTACGGGTAGGACGAAACCTGCCGTTCAGTGTCGCAGCTTTGCGAAGCCCTACGGCTCGCACCTTGTCACCGGCCTTACTTGCCGTCTGCTCTCGTATGGCGGCCTCGTAGGTGCACGGCTATCGTGCAACGCAGTCCCTACCCCGTTTCCGCAGATTCGCCTTTTCCTGCCTTCGTTGCATGCTTCCTCAGTTGTCAAAATCCCTAGTGCATGATGCCTACTTTGCTTAAATTTGCTTTTCTTTGCTTAAATTTGCTTTTATTTGCTCGTAATCTGAAGCAAATCTCCGAAGCAGATTTAAGCAAAGTCGTCTTTGCTTGCCAACTATGCTGAAGACGGATCGTGATAATTATTCGCGGATGCTTTTAGGTAGAATAGTGTGTCTAAGTTTTCGTCCATCTGAACCCTGTTGTGTGCGCAATTGGTGTCAGTTGAAGGTGGTGAAGCTTCGGAGCTGACCACATGATGTTCACCTCTTCGCCGAGCATGAAGATCTGCACGGACACGGACGTGAACAAGTCTGTGCTCGGCCGTGGACGCTGGGGACCATAGCCCGCGCACGTCTGCTCTCGTCTCATGGACCAAAAACAATAGACCAATACGGGACGAACCTGAAACCAAAACCGGGAAGAAATCGGCCGCGGTCTCAGGGAAGCATACCTGTGTACTCATCGTTTGTCGGCACGGTGATGTGCACTTTGTAGACGGTGTACTTGCTCGGGGGGACGAAAAGGCTCTTGAGTGACGAAGCGGCGTACCCCGTGTGACGAGCTTGCGCGCGCTGTGGGATTATGGTTGGTTGAGGGATTGAGGAAAGCAGCCGGGTCCGAGCAATATAAGTGTGTGTGTGTGTGTGTGTGTGTGTGTGTGTGTGTGTGTGTGTGTGTGTGTGTGTGTGTGTGTGTGTGTGTGTGTGTGTGTGTGTGTGTGTGTGTGTGTGTGTGTGTGTGTGTGTGTGTGTGTGTGTGTGTGTGGTGGTGTGTGTGTGTGGGTGTGTGTGTGTGTGTGGTGTGTGTGTGTGTGGTGTGTGGTGTGTGTGGTGTGTGTGTGTGTGTGTGTGTGTGTGGTGTGTGGTGTGTGTGGTGTGTGTGTGTGTGTGTGTGTGTGTGTGTGTGTGTGGTGTGTGTGTGTGTGTGTGTGTGTGTGTGTGGTGTGTGTGTGTGTGTTACGGACCCGTTTTAACGTGGTGCCTCCCTTCACGAAAGTACGACCACGCTCAGATTAAGCTAGGTGACGGCCGATGCACCCCCGGGCTGGGAGTGGGGGCCTCCATTCGCTCTCCTGTTTGCGTGATGCTTTGTGCAGCAGCTGGCTAATGCTTCGTTTTCAGCCACACAATCGCCGCAACGTCCTAGTCTGTGAGCTGTGCAGAAGTGCATCCGGGGCCTTAGACCATCCGATCCGTGATGATGCTGCTTGAGGCGACAGCAGGTCTCCGCCGGTAGACGCTTTTTTACGCACTCACTGCATCGCGGCTTTTTGTGGAGCGAGCAAACCACTCCAGGGCGGGAAGTGTTAGCAGCGCCTTCTGGGGCCTCGCACGGGGGGGCACCTTTGCGCGGGTCAGTGCTTGAACCCCTTTCGGCCTCTTCCGTTCTGCCTTTCCAGTCGGGTTTTCCCTGTGTCCATCCTGCCGGGTAAGCCTCCTCTGGCAAGAAGGTTGCGGCCCACTTCAGGTGTGGCGGGTAAGGGCTGCTCTCATGTTCGTCCGCGATTCCCGCCTGCGCGTGTTCGCGTATCCTCACGATGATGCCTTCTGTCGCCTCTGACAGCTGCGCTCGTCGGGAGACGCCCCGTACAACCGTCCCTCCCAGGGATGTCAGCACGGTGGAGGAGTACTCATGGCCATAGAACCACGGCTGCCCCGTCACCTTCTTGTACGCCTTCCCCATCTCAACGAGGCTAAGCGCTTTGCCCAAGGCGGACCGGCGAAAGTCGGTTAGCATCTTCTCTTGCCTTCGAGGAGTCGGCCGCTGGCGCTGCACCAAGTCCATGGCGGCGTTACTCAGGGCATCAGCGTCCGTGTTCCTCTCGCGCTTGACGTGCTCGATGCGCACTGTCATCCGTCGCTGCAGGGAAGAAACCATTCTGGCAGCGCGTGTCTGGTATGGCTTGAGCTCCTCGGAACATGCCAGGCGTCGCAAAAGCTGCCCCACTACCAGTGCCGAGTCCCCCCGCACCGTACACTGCGTGCCGTCCGCATCGTTCGCTTCGTTCAGCAGATGCAGGCCCGCTAGCACCGCTTCATACTCTGCCACGTTATTGCTGCGCACGGTGGGCAGCGGCAGGATTACTTCCGACACCTTGACGCCGTCTCGGTACATTACCGCCCCTGCGCCAGCAACGGCGAAGGCGGTTCCGTTCGCTCTCGCCCCACCATCGAAGCACACAAGCAACCTGCTGTCGCCCATTTCCCCATCCGCTAGCGTTGTGCGAGCTGCTGTCACCTTGCCTGTCTGTGCTTGAGGTACTGCTGTATAGTACCTGCTTTTGAGGTCAGGGAGCCGCTGTCCGGTGTGCATTTCGAACTCTACAGCTAACTCGATGAAGCTGATGCCCAGCTCGTCGTGTCCCGGGGGTGCCCATTTCACCTGCCGCAGCCAGTCGGTGAACGCCATCCACATTTCCCGTCCGTATTTCCATTTCGTTGTCACGGCGGATGGCGCAATGAAAGGGACTGCGAGTCGGCAGGGTTCAGTTGGTCTCCAGCCTCGCGGGTAGCTCTCTGTCCTGTGATGCCGGGCTGACCTGTCGAGCAGGCCGTCGGCACCCTGGCGTTCCCTCAGCACTTCGACAAAGAACAGTTGCAGTCGCTTCACTACATGCCGCCTTTTCTCCTTTTCTGCCGGCAGCACGGAGGTGCTTTCGTCTACCTGAGGGGCTGGGGCTATCCCGCACAAGCGCAGACACGGGGGCCAGTTTACCTGCATGGTCCTTATGTCTTCGTACTTCGCGCGCAAGTGCTCCCAAGCGGGGCAGCTCCAGAAAAGGTGATCCACCGTTTCTCGTTCCTCCGTATTGCAGTATAGACAGCTTTCTTCACCGGCCCCTGTTCGTCCAGCCGCCGGCGTGGCTCCCACAATCACTGATTTCAGCATGCCGGCTTGATACGCGGTGAGTGGGGAATCGTGCATCTCCAGCAGGTGCCGGGTTGTCTGGTAATCCACCCCGTCCCGCACTCCCCCGAAGTCTCCTCCCCGCCTTGCCGCGAGCTGAGCCATTTCGCGTAGTCTCAAAGCGTATCGCAGGTCGTGCTGTAGAAGCTTCGTGTTGTCCTGTGCCGCTGCATCATGCACTACCTCGTCTCCGGCTTCGTTCGTGTAGGCGATGCTGGTTGGTGCCACCCATCGCCACCCGAGTCCGTCTAGCGCTTCTTTGAAGAAGGCGAAAGGTCCATGCAATGTCGCAAGCGAGTCGCTGTGCTCCCACGCTGTCTGTGACAGAGATCTCGCGGACTCCCACTTCTTGAGTTGCACTGCCCAGGTGGTGATTCTTCTGTATGCCGGCACAACTACCGGGTCGAGTCGGTGCCCATGATGTAGGATATGTAGGACCGCCTCTTGAGCTCGGCGCGGCGGCCCAGTCCACATCGCCTCCGTGAACAATCTTCTCAGGCGCACGCTGTCCCGCTTCGTCATTCCCGATACTGCTGCACCGTAGTACCGTTTAGCTCCCGCTGACATGCTGACCACGAGGTCCTTCGCTTCGCCTGGCAGCGGGAGGCAAGCTGCCCTTTTCAGCACCCGCTCAGCTTCGGAGTTCCTCTCCACAATCCGTTTCGACGGCCGAATTACCTCCCCCGGTGGCACCTTCTCTGTGGTTAGCATCACGCCGAGAACGTCGAATGTCACCCGCCTTTGTATACCTTCTTGTCGCCCGTTGTTCACTGCTGTGCCGTCGCTTTCCGCATAATCAAGGGTTTGCGGGGTGTCCGACGCCGTCGTGAAAAAATGCGACTTTTTCTGCGTGCAGACTTTCATCCCGGTCAGCCCGGCGAACATTCCTGACCGCCTGGCTGCCTCCTCTAAATCGGCAAACGTCTTCAGCATTGCATACACGTCATCGACGTACGATAGCGGAATCGCCGCTTCGATGTCCGCTACGTGTCGCATCCAGACACTGATGATGACGTTAATTAGGATGACACTCAGCGGGCATCCCTGCATTATCCCGTTCGTAGGCACGAAGCCTTCTCCAACCGTTGCTCCCACCCGGAAGTGACGCCGCATGTTGGTGTAGGCTGCCCTCAGAGTCCGCAGTACAACCTCGTTAAACCCCAGCTCCTCGGCCAGCTTAAAGGCTACTTCGATCGGTACCGAGTCAAAGCACTTTTGGAAGTCCAGCGCTAGGCCAAAGAGTGGCTCTCCCGTTAGGTGCGCCTCTTCGATAAGCGCTGCCAAGTGCCATACCAGGTCGTCTGTTCCATGTTCCTTCCGACATCCATGCAGGCCGCTCGGCGCAATCTCGTCCATCCACGCGAGTGCTGCCTTCGCCCTTACGGCTGCCCATATCCGGTACAGGACAGGCGTTATCGAAATCGGTCGTTGCGACAAGGGGTCCCCGTTGCTTTCGGGCTTCGGAAGCAGGTGAATGATCGCATGCATTAGCTGTTCCGGCCATCGTCCCTCGCTTTCCACTGCGTTCATGGCATCTGCCATGAGTTGTAGGATTTCCGAGGGGAGTTGTCGTAGCTCGTGCACGCGCCATCCATGTAGTCCGGGGGACGATGTCTTTTTCATCTTCTTGAGTGCCGCGTCCACATCAGCAGCACTGATGGGCTCGCATTCCATCGCATGCGGCGCGGGTAGATACCGTGCGTACTGCGACTTGAATGCCTCCCACTCTGGCTCCGGTTGGTCCGCATACTTTTGAAATATACCTCCCCAGGCGCCGGGCCCTCTCAGCATCTCATCGATCTCCGTCGGGCACGCGGTTAAGGTGCCATCCTGTCGTCGCAGAAATGCCGTTGGGATCCCTTGCTGTCCAGCTAGAAACCGATATATATCGCCTTTTTCTGGGCCACTCCAAGCCTTCTGCATTCGATCCTTCCAGAGGCGTGAGCGCTGCGTCTTCAGCGCGGCAATCGCTTCACGTTGGGATCCTTCCAGCCTCTCTACCGCCGCCACGAGTTCCTGCAACTCATCGCTGCTTCCGAAGTGCGTGAGCTGCGGTAAGAACTCTTCCACATTTCTTCTCCGCAACGCGTTTCGTGCGTTGCGTTCTGCTACCGTCATCGCACCCACTTGTCCGCTACCGAGCCTCTGCCTTGCCTCCGCGACCACTGAGCGTAGCATTCCAAGAACTCTATCGCGTTGCTTCGTGGACCAATTCATAGCTCCTCGCGTCGTGCATGCCTGCCTCGCAGATGCGTGCGCCTCCCGTGTGCGGTAGCCGCCGGCTCTACCCCGGTAAGCAGTCGACCCTGGTTCGAGGTTCTCTCGGTGCAAATCAATCAGGTACGCCTCCGCCACTTCAGACGCATTCCTCAACGCCCCGTCCGCCCCACTTTCCGTTCGCTTTCGACGCAAGGCCGACGCTAGCATGCTCTGCTTCTGCTCCTGCGTCTGCACTGGCACTCTCCTCGGGAAAGGGGCGGGTATCCGGTGGTTGCGTTTGGGCGGCGTGAAAGCCGGTATGTTGAGTGTGACAAAGATTGGGCAGTGGGTCGGTATGTCATACTCTCCCGCTTTCGCGGTTTGGACGGTCACCACGGTCTGTGCTGCTACTGCGTTCAGGAAGCACATGTCTATTCGGGAGCCCGCCGCCGCCGCCCAGCAGGTGGGCGGTGCGTCCTGTGACCCCGCTCGCGCAGCCGCTGACGCCGCATCGACCCATCCACTTTGGCAGGCTGTGGTCAGGGACATGCTTTCCTCTGCCGGCGTGTTGAAGTCACCCATGACAGCTATCGGTACCTGCCCGAGTCCTGCCGCCATTTCGAAAACATCTGCAATGAGCTTCTCCCGATCCCGTACCACCGCCGCCTCCCTGCCTACGGGTGCATACACCGATATCACGTGCAGCACCATACGCGCATTTCCCGTTGCCACCACCGCGTGCGCGACTCGTGTACTCCTCGCCAACTCTCTCTCCAACTCTGTTGTGGGCTGGGAGACACTAGCCACCATGCCGCGGGTGGCGACAGCTGCGCCTCCTGGCACCCGTTGTCCTATACCGTTCGCACCCACAACAACAGGCACGTCTTCGCCCCAGTGACAGTCCCATCCGTATGCCGCAAGAAACAGCCCGCATGTCCTTTTTGTCTCTGGGCCCGCCCTGGTCTCTTGCAGAGCGACGATGTCCGCCGGGAGGGTCGCCACTGTCCGACTTCTCGCATTTATGGAACCCACGTTTGCCGTTGCTAGCACTATCGTGCGACCAGGGGGCGCTATCGTATTCCGGGCTGAGAGTCTGGGTTTACTGTCTGCTGCTATCTCACTCAGGGGAAGCTGTGACACCTCGGGGCCGAGGGTCGACAGCAGCTGCAGAGTTTCATGCGGTACGTGCAACGCGTCATAGTGCTGCGGCCGGTACGTCACGGTGATGATGCGTGACGAATTACCAGCTCTTCCTTCGCACCTGAGGTGCGCCAAATTCGTTGTTGATAGTACCCACACAGTTGCCTTCAGCACTTCTGCTGCGGCTTGCAACGTGAGGTGGTCACCGTAGTGTCCGTCCCGCGCTACGGTGGAAAGATACTCAGATAGAGACGAATCAGTAGGGAGGAACGCCGAAGGCGGGTGGTGTCGCAGCTGCCAGGTTACCTTCTGCCTTAGGGAAGTAGCCGAAAGACTCAGCTTACTACTTCGCAGCAGCGCGGCAAATTGGCAGTTACCATCTTTCTCAACCGGTATCCGCTTCGCGCGCAAGATCGCAGCCGCCCTGTCGAGTTCCGTGTCGCCGCTTTCAGCTGGCGTCGGTTGATTCACGGCGGTTGACTGGTTTACACTCTTGACTTCCTCCCCTCGTCGATTTCGCTTGCCAGTAGTAGGGTTGGCGCACCGGACAGCGCCAGTTGACACGTTTTCCTTGCTTGGTGTCAGTTCTTGTCCGGCACGCCCAGCCCCCTACTTTTTATCGATGGGGCTGTAGCGGTTGGTTGACACCATGTCAGTCAGGAGCTGCTGCTTACCCCCGCCTTTCCCGCCCTTCGCCTTTCCGGCGACCGGTCTCTTTGTAGCTTCGTTGAGCTGCTTCAACTGCTCGGCCAGCTCCTTTTCGTCAGCCTCCTTCTTAGCTTTCTTCCCTTTCTTGGAAGCTGTGGTGAGGGGCTGGGCCGGGAGGGGCTCCTGCGCGGCGTTTTCGGCTAAAGGTACCGGCGGCTCGGCAGGGGGTGGAGTCGGTTGGATTGCAGGTACGGGCTCGTCTGTCCGCGCGGGCACGCCTGCGGCGGCAGATTGCTGTGCGACCTGTGCAATTCTCCCAAGCGCTGAGTCGATTCTGGCGCACATCTCCTGCGTAATACGGTCCAGCTTCTGCTCCGTCTCCGCCATCCACCCTATCTGGCGCATGTAGGCGTTGTCTTCGCGCTTGGTGGCTATCTGCGTCTGGGCGTCAGCCCAGCTTCGGAAGCGCTTTTCGAACGCGCCCTCCCAAGCCTCTCGCGCGGCAGTTCGCTCCTTCTGCCAGGCCTCTCGCTGCCTGCTCTGCTGCTGCGCCCAGGCTTCCCAGGCCGCTGCCGTCTCGTCCTGGTTCCCCTGCTCGCGCCTCTCTTCTCGCATCTCCGCGTCGTCCGTCGGGGACAGCTCCTTCAGCTGCTCCCGCAGTCTCGTCAGCTGCCTCTTCCGCACTTCTTCATGCGCTTTGAGCGCCCAGCGCCACTCGTCTTCCCCCTTCTTCTTCCCGAACTCGGCGAGGAACTCGGGCTTGGAGTACGTGGGTCCCCTGGGGGCCCCGTTGTCCGGCAGGCGTTTCGGTGGTCCTGCAGCGGCGAGGCTGTCCACCTCTTGGCGGGTTCGCTGGATGCGCTCCTGTCGGTGCGCCTCTTGCCGGGCCCGGTCGCGCGCCTCGACGTCGACGATTTCGCCTTCCTCCTCGCCAACGCGCACCTTGGCAACTGGTGGTGGCTCCGTCGCCTCGATGTGCGCGACTCCCTTCTTGATCCGCACTCTGGCCCCAGCCCACCCAAGCTGCTCGACCAGGCGCTCGTACGCACCTACCCGCCCCTTCAACGTCTCAAGACGCAGAGTGTATGCACGGGTTTCGGGTAGGTGCACCACACGCACTTCGGCTTCGAACCTTTCGCTGCCCGAGGGTATTCCCTCGGGCCCCAGGGG